>JACMIF010000063.1:40021-60554 GCA_014805445.1 Diplogasteroides magnus | reverse complement strand
GCGGGAAACTTGAGCATAGCCCAGCACAGCTATGCTCAAGTTTCCCGCAGTTTCCCCGAGTTTCTCTTGGTTTCCCTCAGCTATGTTAAAGTGTCACCTCCAGGGATTAGCGTTGCTTTATGCACCGATGATCAAACATTAAATCACCGGGTTTACTTTCTCAAACCACTGGTCTGATATGCTTCCCATATATATGCAATCACGAACGGTAGATATGTATAGCCCGGGCGATCAAGCATCAATCCTGATTCCAATAAAGTTCTATTGTGCAAACTCACATCAGAATGTCCGAACGTGCATTTGTCGGCCCATGCCTGCGCGCTCTTCTCGACGGCACAGTCCCATTTCTAGTTGCAAAAATCATTTAAACAATTTTTGGTACATACCATATCAGGCAATCCTCCTTTCTTGGCCTTGGGCATTGTTATATTTCCCTTTGCGACATACTTTCCCGCTCGGATGTTCTTGCGTAGAGTATTGTGGTTCTATAAAATTCCGCAGACAATCTGTGGGTGAAAGACGAAAGCTATCCATGGACATTTGCGCCGTAACGGTGAAGTGGACAGATGCGCCATCATTTCACGGCCCAAAGTCCAACTTCATCATTATGGCGCACACGTCCATGGCGCTGGCGTCTTTCAATCCAATCTGCACCAACCCTTATGAATTCCTTTCGTTCTGCCGTAGGAATCTTGCTGCCTGGACATTGCGCGTTAACTACTGAAAAATTAAAGATTTCTTAAAAATTAAAGTAATTAAAATTAAGTTTAAAGGGACGGTCCACTCGAATCTGAAGTAACCTCAACACCGGACTCCCGCACGGATTGCTTTCCCCTCTGAGGAGGGAGAGGGCAAAGGAGAGGATCGAGTGAGGGGAACCATCCATTAGCGCCTCGCTCAGTTCACTTTAGCGCTAATATCTCTTTCACCTTTGACTATATCGATTTACAGTCAACGACAAAGTTGTAGGACTTATCAAGACGAACAACTGATATGTTGAGTGTTTTTCACGATAATGCCTTTGAACCGAGATTTAGAACGAAAACTAATTTTTGTCTAAGGAAAAATGTTCGTTCTAGATCTCGGTTCAAAGGCCTTATCGTGAAAAACACTCAACACATAAGTTGTTCGTCTTCATAAGACCTTCGACTTTGTTGTTGACTGTAAATCGATATAGTCAAAGGTGAAAGAGATATTAGCGCTAAAGTGAACTGAGCGAGGCGCTAATGGATGGTTCCCCTCCCTCGATCATCTCCTTTGCCCTCTCCCTCCTCAGAGGGGAAAGCAATCCGTGCGGGAGTCCGGTGTTGAGGTTACTTCAGATTAGAGTGGACCGTCCCTTTAAATATAAACACGAATTTGTTTACCTGCACAAAGAATGAGCAGCGCTAAACAGGAACGCATCGATAAATCTCCAAATACGGTATCTGACCCTCGCGATTTGTGCCAACGCGTGAGCTTTTATCTCGCCCATTATGGTGATCCCTCACTGAGGTGTTGATCAATTGGTTTCGTGGGTTGGGCAGTTAGAGAATGCCCACACGGTGGAGGACGCAGGGAGGATATAGCACGCGTTTTTATGAAACCGTTTACTACGAGTTCTAAATCGGCTAAATTTGTCTTCATTCTTCTCTGGAGCGACGTTGTCTCATCCTTCTGATAGAAAACAGCGCTGCGGAGAAGAATGACGACAAATTAGCCGATTTAGAACTTGTGCAGTTTACCCAATCTGATGAACCCCCTCCAATTCCGATCGCCACCCTGATAATAGTAATGATCTCGAACATGCATTCCATTGACTATCGCCCTCATTCCTCTCCTCTCTGTCGTTGTCTCTTATCGCATATATACTATTGCTCTAATGAAGGGAATAAAGGCAGAGATTTGGAGTAGTGAAACGTAACTCGTGTGGGTTCATCTGATGGCTCACTGGGTATTATGGGGGATATTCGCGGAGTTTTTGCACGCACGCCCAATTGCAACATCCTTTCGCATCCGTACATAAACATCAGCAAACATTGACGAACACAAAGGTACAGTATTCGCGAAAGTCGTGCTAAGAGCCAGAATACGGTATGCGAACAGTCGTACTGGGGGCCGGAAGTCATAAATTGTTGTTATAGAAAGGAATACTGTACAAGTCAATATATTATTTGGTAAATTGATCTCGCTACAGAGCAGGATATACTACCTCCCTGACATGCATGCTGTCTAAATGTTGGCGATGTGAGTCAAAATCACCGTGAACTAGAGCGTTACTCAAACCAAATCAAGCACCCCTCTACCGTATCTCCCCTTTGGTCTATAGTGACTGGGTCCTGTTCTGACATGGTCGGGTTACTGTAGCCTAATAAGCGTCAATTTCCTGAGCTACAGTAACCCAACAATCGTTGCAGGAGTCGGGCAAGGCAACGGCGGAGGAGGCGCTGACCGTGCGACTGCTCACGCCTGTCATCAAGGCATACACGGCTAAAGCGGTGAGTATTGATTGATTATCGATTGGCTACTGTACCGACACCATTAAGGGTTTATTGATTGATTTATCTATCGATTGCAATTACAGTGCGTTCCGCTGATCTCGGAAGGTCTGGAGTGCTTCGGAGGCATGGGATACATGGAGGACACGGGCATTCCCTCGATTCTCAGGGACGCACAGGTACTGCATTCTGGGTTACGGTAGTTGCCGTTTGAGAAGATAATATTGAGTTGTGTTTTTTTTAGAAAAGGACGTTATCAATTTAATACTCAGATTATATTGGCCGAAGTTTTCTATAGTTCTTGCGACATATTATCACGATGTAAATCATGGTAGTTTATCGGGCGCAAGACGAGAACGCCATCTAGATTTGCGCCGTATTGTTGAAATGGACACTTGTACCGTGAGAATGACGACCATGATGTCGTATCTGTCCATTTCACCACTATGGCACTTGTACCTTTCACGCAATTTACCACTTCGTTCATTTCTGGTTCCTGAACGGAAGATTTGTGAAAGGTGCTAATTACCGTAATCGATTATCAATTCCAGGTGACACCCATCTGGGAGGGTACGACGAACGTCCTCTCACTGGATGTGCTGCGAGTGATGGCAGGTGAGAAATCATAGAATACGGTAGTTCAAACGGGTCTGAGATTCTGACGCACGGTAAACACTGAATCCTGTTAATTTATTTATTGTTTACTGTATTTTTAAGCGGTAGAAGAAAACTATTAAAAATATTTTTTGAGTGGGTAAAGTTTGGATACGGTAGATTTGTTACAGTAGACGAGTAGTCCTGAATAGTCGTACAGAATAGGCTCGGTCTGAATTCTGTGCTACAGTATCCATGGGTTACGGTGGAAGAGTGGTCCTGAATCTGGGACTGAAAATTTCTTTGCAGGCAAGGACAACGTGGTGGGCGCCTTCGCTTCCGTCGTGCAGTCGCTGGTGAAGGAGGCGGCCAAGTCGAAGGACGCGAGGGTGGGTTTCTTTTGCTAAATCGAAGACAACAGCGAAATTAATGTCATACTGTACTAATGGGTGGAAGACAATTGGTGCGTGGGATGTGGTACAGTGATCAGTCCAATTGGAACTCGTTCCCATATAACCGTTGCTTGAAACATACATTCACCTGGTTTTCTGGAAATTCAAAAACTTTCTGATTTCCTTGTCCGTTTGCAGGAATTGGCCTTGCCATCAAATTCGATCCGTAGCGCTCTCTGCTGAATTATGCACTAGTATGACTGTCACTAATTTGATGATATTTGGGAGTGATTCTTTCCAGATGATCACTCAAATTATAACTCATTGTCGTAAATGCGTTGCTTGAAACATATGTTTACCTGGTTTTCTGGGAGTTCAAAAACTGTTCGTTGTTTTCGTTGTCTACTTCTCGTGTTGGACGAATTGGCCATGCCGCCGTTGGTTCCCGATACAGTCGTATGCAACTAGGTTCAACTACCACTGAGTCATGAATATTTGCCTTCTGCGATGCATTTTGCCAATTTCACTAGTATGGCGCAAATGTCCATGGCTCACAATCAGTTGTATTGCATACGCTGTTCCATCGGAATGTGCACGAACTGTATGTGGGCTATCGAAATATGTAGCATTTTCCATTTAGATTGATGCGGAGAGATGAGTGGATTGAGATGTTCAGGTTGAAATACATAGTAGCCTTGAAACATAACCCCACCCATACAGCAGTCAAACTGCCAATCATAATTGCACTGTTCAGGTGTCATCCTCTGCCACAGCCGTGCTTTCTTCGCTTTCCTCACTCGGAGGAACCCTTCGCAAACTGGGCGACTCCTCACTCAAGGATACTGTGCGAATCGATGCGGGAGCCAGGCAGATCATGCTCAGTCTGGGAAGAATCTACTGTGGTTAGGGGCTTGGGAATGGTGAAAAAAAGTTATGATGGTTAGTGGATGTACGAATATTAGTGAGTGCAATTATTGTTATTATCAAGCTGCGTAGTAGGATCCCATTCAGCCTGGGAAGCATTTACTGTGGTTAATGACGCGTGGATAGTTCTTGAAACGAAATATGTTTTCCATATGTTTAGCGAAGACGATTATTTACTTCTGATTTATATTTTCATTGCTTCAACGAACTTGTAAGGTGCAGCAGTTCATTATTGATTGGGAGCATACTGTAATTGCAGGAGCCCTTCTGACCAAGACCGCATCCTCGCCGGACGCCTCCACTGGAGAGATCATCGCTGCCCATCGGTGAGTGTCAGGGATACTGTAGGCGGTGGGGTTACTGTAAGTAGTTTGCAATTCTTTTGATCTCCATACGCTGCATTAACCGGAACATTGGTGTTGCACGTGTAATTTATTAACACTGAAAAATGCAATAGGTTCTTACTTGTACTTCTAGCCCAAAATAAGTTATAATTGCAATGCAATATTATTCGGTGGATAAACCTAGCATTGATGTATTTAGCATCAGAGGAAACTAGCCAGCGCAATATTATAGAACTCAGAATATGTAGTGTTAGATGATAGAATTTGATTCCCTGGCACATCGGTGTGGCAGCCGGTTTTTATTTAGCGGCGAACCACAATCAGCGATCAAGACTTCTTCTCCATTATTTCAGTAGTAAAGCTATAATGTCTAGTATAGAGGCTGGCATATAGAGATTATATTGTTATTCGGGTGATAGGCAAGTGCGCCATGAATATTTGCGCCCTAATCGTGAAATGGACAGATGCACCAGGTAAAATCTGGGAATGACGGTGCATCTGACCATTTCACCATTACAGCGCAAGGATCCATGGCGCTCTTAACTTTCACCCGAAGAGACACCACAGCAAACATTTTATCGATCGATTCAGATACTGCACTGAGCGTCCACTTGTCTCCACCGACCTCTCGGTCTTCGACAACGCCCGCATCGACGATGACAAGGCACTCGTCTTCGAGAGCTACGCAGCCAAGAGCAAGTTGTAAGGACTTACAGTACCCCCGAATACGGTAGCCCTTCCCTTCGAGACCCCCAATCCCCCAAATCTTGCAGTTGCAGTATCGGACTTACACTTATCTTGAATACAGTAGCCCTTCTCTTGAAGACCCCACACCCAAATCTTGTAGCTACATTATCCAGGTTACGGTATCGTGAAAGCTTCTTTGTCTTGATACATTTGCTTACAGTATCAGGGCATACGGTAACTACAAGATTTCCCTTTTTAATGCTCTTGAAACTATCAGTATTTTGACTATCGCACACTAGTTGTAAATACAAGTCGCATGCTCCTTTTACGGTTGACCTGTTTTGTAGTTTTGTAGCACAAAGATTACTGTATTGTCCCTTCGATACGGTTGTATGATTGTGATAATCCCTCAATGAAGCCAGAGTCTCAGTTGTTCAATGCGTTTCTGTCCTTTCCCTGACAACTCGATTGGTGTAGTGGTTGTGAGTTGGACCTCCCATCCGGACCATCCCGCATTCGCCCTGGTTCGACTCCGGCCGCGGCTAGTGATGAGACATCATGCACCACTCCAAAGTATAGTGTGGAAAGAAACGATGTTAGCCGGAGCAATCTGGCCTGAAGCCTTTTGCACATTTTTTTGGCTGATTTAAGAACAAAACACTAGCTTTATTACCTTTACACAGAAGACACATTTAGCGAGAATGTACGTGATATACAGGGGATGAACATGTATGATATCGTTTGCGGGGTGATTGGTCTTTGGTTTTTGAACTTTGATCTTTTGATCTAGGCAGCCTTGTTCTTGTTGGCGGTGATGATGAGCACGCCGCGGTTGGAGAGGTGCGACT
Source organism: Diplogasteroides magnus (assembly GCA_014805445.1). Taxonomy (NCBI): domain Eukaryota; kingdom Metazoa; phylum Nematoda; class Chromadorea; order Rhabditida; family Diplogasteroididae; genus Diplogasteroides; species Diplogasteroides magnus. The sequence goes on along the minus strand of JACMIF010000063.1, from coordinate 54,288 downwards.
TGAGCGAGGCTGCGTCCACGTCGGCAGGCAGCTTGTAGGCACTGAGATAGAGAAAGGTTACAGACTCTTTTAGAAATCCTAGTACAGAGGAATAGGGGAGAGATGAGGGAGTAGAGAGTAACAGTTGAGAATAGACAGAGAACCAGAGGAATGAGAGAGTAAAGGAGATTGGAGAGAGGCTAGAGACTCAAACAGACAGGAGTAGATAAGAGGGTCTGCGCGAATGGGTGAGGGACAACAGTACAATAGGCATTTGCGCCGTGATGATGAATAAGCTGCCATCAATCCACTGTTACGTACATACCATCACTGTGGCGCAAGGGTCCATTGTGTTTCATCCCCGTGCGACTAGATTCGTAGAAATATTGGGCCAGAGAGAGTATTTGGAAGTAATAGATGACAGGCGATTAGACAGAGAGTATGGCAACAAGATAGGTCGGACAGTCCTACCCACCGGTGAATCTCGCGGGACACGCTGCCGAACTCGTCGTTGCGCACCTCGTGACGGCAGTGGATCAGCAACTCCTGACCCGAAACCTTGACCTGCAATATCGATTGATTAAATACAGTAATCCTGTCCACAAAATGGAAGTAATCCCTGATCCAGAGCTGCAAAAATTTGGCAAAACAATTCCAGCCAACCGGATTCGAACCAGTGACCTAAGGATCTACAGTCCTCCGCTCTACCAACTGAGCTATGGCTGGTGTGGGCATCGCTGACTTCTAGTCGATTACATGCCTATTGCTCCTTCACTCAATGATTGACTATCGTAGTCAATTTTTGAGCCCCTGAATCAGGACCTCGATCTCGTTGGGAGTGAAGAATTGCACGTCGAGCCCGACCTCGAACTTCTCCTTGGTGTTGGTGACCTGAACGGCTACCGTAATCAATCGATAATAGATCGAGCAATGTCGCAATCGGCCTGACTTTATCACCTTGACGACGCCGTCAGCGTTCTGCAGGGGCCAGTCCCAGGTGTCGGCAGTCCAGTCGTGAGCTACGGGAACGGCGGTCATCTTTCTAGACCGAATAAAATCAAGCTTATCCCCCTCGCAAAATCAGACGAATCACACGGAAGCGAGACAATGTTGCGGGAAAGAGGCTTGCGGTTCTAAAGTAAATTTGCCGTCACTCTTCTCCGCAAGGCAGTTGTCTATCAGTGAGACAACAGCGCTGCGGAGACAAATTTACCGATTCAGAACCCCTCGAACTGGCTCAAGAGAATAGGAGAAGCTGAGGTTGAAGCCAGGGGAAAAGGCACTTTGGAAAACAGAAGGAGAAGCTAGCTAAAGCTTGAAGGAGGGAGACAGTTTCTGAGGAGATATAGGCGGGATTCTCTCTCTTTGCTACAGCTCTCTCCTCGATCCTGAGAATGTTTCCCCTTCTCTTCTATTCCCGACCGAGCTTTCCCGGAGCTTCGAGAGAAAGAAGAGAGAGAAACTGTACGACAGTTGTTGACCTCGTGAGCACTCTTCGAGAAGGGGGGCGAGGGGGAGGGGGATATAGCGGATAAAGGGAAGAACCAGGGGGTTCAAAATCTGTAGACTTGTAGTCATTCTTCACCGCAGCGCTGTTGTCTATCAGAAGTGCGGGACAGCCACGCTGTACTGAACAATGACAGCAAATTTACCGATTTTGAACCCCCTGTGTGCAAGATGCTAGAATGTTCGGGGCTTCAACTTACAAATGTTTCCATCTGTCTGCTTTCGTTAAGGCACTGATCTCTAAAGGAAGAGGGAATGGGGAAACGGCTCAGATAGTTGAGTTGCGCAGATACGGTCTGTTTCATCATTTCGGCGTAAATGTCCAAGACAAAACTAAAGGATCCCACAGCATTGGATAAAGGATAAGACGGATCAGAGCAGAAAGCAGATCTGGCCCCTATCTCCCAGGCCCTTTCGGGGGGATGTGTAATGACCCCGGAGGGCGGGGAGAGAGGAGGGGGGGGGTGGAACTATCTTACAGCCAGTCCTGCACTCAACCAGTGGCATCTGAGCTGGCAGCGGTCATTTGACTACACCCCTGGCTGTAAGTCCTTCGGAGAGGGATGGAGAAGTGTTCGATCCTGTGACTTGATGTGCACATTTTACAACATCGATGACTCATATTTTTGAGAAGCAAGCTTAATATACTATAAATTTATATTAATTTATATTATTATGAATATTTTAATGAGAAGCTTATACAAGGGCTTCTTGTTATTAAATGACTGTGACCCAAACACTGTGAGACATTGGGGAGGGAGAAGAAGGAACACATGGAATAGTGTTCAATCTTTGTCTTACCACAATATCTTACAGCACACTGTGCTCATTTTATTGTGTCATTTGAAGACGGCCAAGTGCGCCATGGACCATTGCACCATAATGGTAAAGTGGACTAGTTTTGGCAGAGTGAATCCCAAAGTTCATTCCGCATATCAGCGCCCCTGATTCACAGGGCTGTCTCTGGTGCATAGACCCGACAGCTCGATAGAGAGAACAGACAGGCGGAATGCACCTTTGGATCACTCAGCCAACATTGAAGAGGACAGATACGCCATAAGAATGCAGCGACTGATGGTGCATTTCACCATTATGGCGCAAACGTCCATGACGATCCTGCCCTTCACATTCTGACGCCATCTCACTGCAAAATTAATAAATGCATTTTAATCAACTAGTGGCGGCGGCTTAACAAATACTATGTACCGGCAAGACTGCAAGAAATTGGAGAGGGAAAGAGAGAGAGAGTGTGTGACTGGATGCGCATTTTACAACATTCGTCGCTCATTTTATTGAGTAGGATCTCCAGATATTTTGATGCAAAGCTTGCGATATGACTTCAATGTGGCTCAATGTCTGAGGGACATGAATGGTGTTCAATCCTTACTCCTCGCACATTTATACGGCCTTTTATCAACTTCTGTCTGCTCTTCACAAGCATTTTGTTAATGTGAAGGCTACAAGAATGCGGCATTGGTGAACATTTCAGAAGCTACGATTCCCAAGCGTGTTACCCAATTCCGCCGGGAAGGCTGTACGGCACAGGGAGAGGGGAACAGTGTTCAATTCCATCATCCCATGCTTCACTGTACACTGTAACGTTTTTTCCCTAGGGACTATGGTCCTTTCATTGGCAAGCTAACGATTTCGCTTCTTTTCACTGATGTCTGTGGCCCAAAACATCCGGGAAGTGCCCACACATGGCCACAATGAACCTCTTCTCAGACACCGACCTTCTGCTCCAAATTACCCATTAATCTCTATTTCCGCATGGCGTAGGACTTCTTTCACCCTTATTTCAGAACCAGTGAACCCTCTTATAGGCACAATCAATCATTTATTATCACATTCTCAACGCAAACAATCACAATTTTCGTAACTTCTAAGTGCTCTTTGGAAACAACAAACATTATTATTATTATTAAAAACAAAATTTTTAATATCACACAATACTCGTAGAGAGAAAAAAGAGTGAGACAAAGGGAGGTGGGACTGAATCAACTACGAAATTTAATTTTAATTATTTTTGTTTAAAAAAAAGAGAGTGGACAATTTCACAAGTATGACTTGCCCCTGTGAAAACACATCCACTCTACTCTACAATGCATAGTTTCCTATGATGGGAAACAAAAATTCAATAAACAATCAACCTCCCTATTTGGAGGGATTAAATTCGAGTACCTTTTGACAGTGTGTTGAAAGAAGGGGATTCTTCTAGGATCAGGGGAGGGGTTTTCCGAGTCCGCTCCTTACAGTTCGTCCTTCTTCTGGAAGCTCTTCACGGCGTGCTCCTTCATGAACTTCTTCAGGTCGTCCAGATCGCGGTTGCCCGAGTACTGCAAGAGAAAGGTTGGGATGGAATATAATCGATAAATCAATGTCGAGGATACTGTAACTCGGCAGTTTAGCCAAAAAGGAAGAAAATGATACCTTGATGGGCTTGTCCTTCTTGCCAGAGGGAGCAAAGTAGATCGTCGGGAAGCCTGGAACCACAATCATTATGAATTTTGTCTAAACACACCGATTTGTAAGAAGAATACTACTCCTATATAAATTATCCGGCTATAAGCAATGATCGCAACTATAAACCTCCTGGAGTTTAAAATAAAGGTCTGTCAACAGCATTAATTTTGTAAAATGATAGAGAGACCTGTACTACTCGTAGAAAAACAACCCCTTTATAAGCAATGATCGCAACTGTAAACCTCCTGGAGTAAAAAAAAAGGTGTCTAATCGATTACTCCAGGAAATAAGAAGCTCTTATATCAAAACTTCCCAACTCTGAATCCACAGGTGTGCCGAGATATTCTCTCAAAATTTCCAAAAACGGCCACTTCTAATACATATGGGATACCGTGGATCAATTAAATCGATAAATCAATACTCAAGGGTTACTGTACCTTCCACATTGAATCCCTCCGGTGCATCGTTGGCAGTGGCGTCGAACTTGGTCAGGACGAGGTTGGGCTCAGTCTTCAGAAGAGCGGCAGCCAGCTGCTTGTACTTCGGCTCGAAGCTCTGCGATTTTTTAATTTAAAGCGGTAAACCGAAGTGAGATTGTCATAATGCCGAAAAGCTAAAGATAAGGAGCCCATGAAACATATTTCAACCTGTACTTGGCTCAAAATTCTATAATTATTCACATTCATTCATAATTATTCAAGTAAACTGAGTTGAAAGTCAGCCTCTTTATGTTGCGCTCGGAACATATTCACAATCATGACTATCATGTATTTGAGGGAACCGAAGCTATAGAATTTTTGATTTGAAAAGTTGATAACTACATAGAGTAGAATTGTTACAATCCCAAACAGCCGATGGTTAAGCAGCCAGTGAAACCTATTTCACCCTTCTCCTGATCAAACGCATCCATTGATCCTACAATGTTTAAAAAAAATATTTTTCTTTATGAAGGAAACGCCACGTACAATTGTTACAATCCCGAGAGGCCAAAAGATAAGAAGAGTGTGAAACATATTTCAACCTTCAAAAACTTCTTGGCTCATAATTCAGCAATTTTTCAGAATCAACGGCAAGTCAAGATTGTAACGATCGCAAACAACCAGAGGATAACCAGCGAGTGAAACTTATTTCAGCCTGTTTAATAAACTATACGAGTTTCTGAGAGTATATCTGCTGACAAGTATTACATTTAGTAGCTGTATACCTCTTGAAACCTATTTCACACGGGTTTTGCCTTGTTTACAAACTCCTTGTGCACTCGTTGTCATTGTTGATTGCTTATCCCATGCTCTCGCTGCGCAGGTACCATTTCCATCTTGTAAGCACCGTTTAGATCCTGTCTTCCTTCACATTCTACCTCCCAACCTCACAGTCAGATGATTTCCCAACCTTCACAGCTCAACGAAGGAACCAAGATCTCCTCTATAAGGCATAGCAAATACCTCTCATCTCCTCATTCTCTTTAACTTCCTAGTATTCTCTTGGATTTCTATTCCCCTTCCGTACTTTCAGCACCGTCTCACATTCTATTCCCAACCTTCTTCTCATCTCTCTATCATTCCCATTACCCTCTTCCCTGTCCTTACAGTTCCTGTGCAACCCCCCCCCCTCCCTCCTCATCGTCTCCTTAGCAGTGTGCCCTACACTGTTTACCATCCCCCTCCCCCTCCCCTATCCGAGAACTCTCGAGATTCCCCACGCACAGTGTGCACTATTCTTACAATGCGCAGTGTGACTGATCAGCAAAACATCCCCGGTGGATAAAGGCGGTGGGGAGATGATAAAATGGCTCCCCATGTTAGCATACTCGTTGGCATGGCAGCAGCAGCCGTTCATATATATTTCAGCAAAAAATTAACACCCAGTGACTCTGTCTACACAGGAGACGGTCAGCGTTAAACTTATTCTTGGCTGGCAAGAATATAAAAATGGCTCGTCGTATCTTTACTCGTTCACTTAACGCTTTTGTCCGCCACATGAATAAAAACAACCCGCTACATCCTAGCAGACATGAGGTCATAAAAGATCTGTCTATACACATTAATCGTTATCATAGCATCATAACTGTCATTTTAGCAACAAAAACACCCGGTGAATCAAGGTGCGCAGTAGACAGTAAAAGCGGTTTATAAACTTTTGATGTAATATTGGTGTCATAGGTGGTTAGCAAGAACAATTTGCCACTGAACGTCGCTAGTTTCCTGACGACCGGGAAATTAGAAAATGGCTCCCATGTCTATTACCCTCATTCACGTAACGCTGCCGTCTCATCGGACAAGAGCACGATGGATCCATGCGCCGTACTCGTGAAATGGACATTTCAACCGTGGTGGATTGATGGCGCATTTGTCCAGTTTACTAACATGGCACAAATGTCCATGACATAGTTGTCCTTTTACCCGTCATATGAACACCCGGTGCGTCCTAGCCACCTAACTGATTTGATACAAAGTGCTGTATGCACACGCTACCCGTTCAACAGCAAACCATTTTGTATTTTCAGCAACAAAAGAAAACACCCGGTGACTTTTTGTGCGCATAAGAGGATAAAGTTGCTCTACAAGCACTTGATGCAATTCGAGCCACTGGTACGGGTAAAAGTAACAATAATTTGCCATTAAGCATCGCAAGTTCTGCGCCCCGTTAAACTTCACAAGTCGCCCCTTGCAATGGAACGTCACAATAACGCCCGGCGCATCCTAGCAGCCATTAGGTCATAAAGGTGCTGTGCGCAGACATTAATCGCTCAACCTTCGGCCAATTTGTATATTTGAACTAAAAGAAATACCCGGTGGATCTATCTATGTGCGTAGTGAGAGCACAAAACTGTTCAACAAACTCTTCGTGCAATTGTATCCCACCGTATACTTGAACCCATCAAAAACAAAAGATTTGCCACTAATTTCGCATATCAGGCCTGTTAACCACCGTAAGTCTCCCCTTGGCGTACCTTGCAGTGTCCGCACCACGGAGCGTAGAACTCGACCAGGACGTCCTTGCTCTCATCCAAGGCCACCTGCAAATGGATGCAACTCATCATACTGACACTCAAATGCAGGCAAAACTCTATGACACTTATTGGAAACCATAATGCCAACTTGCTTCATGACATGCATATGGGTAATCACATTCGTACAAAATGACATATTGACAAAGAACACAACTAAGATAAAGTTCGCACATTCCTTGGCCTTTAAAACTTTCACAGTGAATCCGAAACAAAGTCTCGCTGTTAGCGGCTAAACATTCGCATAAATCACTTACACTTGAAAAATATATTACAAGTTAATTTCAACTTCTTTATGTGAAACAAACTACATCATTGGTCGCTTTTGAAACTAGTCATAGCCCACGTTCATAATACGTTTACCAACTTCCAACATTGTCATGGCCTTTAATATTTTCCATGCATCCACTATGAATACTTAAAATCTCTTTGTTTCGCCTTTAAAGTACCCTGGACGCTACCATATTTCTCTTGAAAAACACGGATACAGTATCCCAGAGAGACTACCGTAAACCCCCCCCTCACCTTCTGGAAGTTGCTTGCGACCAGCGTGCGCACCGGTCCCTTGTCGTTCTTGGGCAGAGGAGCCGACTTGACGTACGGCTTGACGCGTCCTGAAGGGATAACAGATCAAACTACAACTGATTAAACTATAAAGTTCAGAGATCAAACTACAAACAACAATTTCATCAAACTACAAAGATCAGAAATCAAACTGCAATGATAGACTCACCAGACGAGATCTTCTTCATGAACGCCTCCAGATTCTCGTCGAGTTCGCCGTCGAACTCATCCGGATTCATCGGGTACTTCTTGTCGTCGGCGCCGAAGACGACGACGTTCTGCTCCAGACCAGAGTCGCCTGAGAGAGTTCAAAGATCAAACTATGAAAGATCAAAGATCAAAATACAGTCAGTGAACATCAGAGGCAATAGTCTAGTTTTCACCAGTAAACCAGGTGAAATGAAATATCAATTTTCCTATTAAGAGACCAAATGTGGTTTAGATCAATGATGTCCACGACTGAAGCGATAAAATGTAGGGTCAGATACACTGAAAAAAGATCAAAATGATCAAACTACAGTATCCCAACTACCGTATGACTCACCCAGTCCGACCTCCGTCAGCTCCTTCGCGAACTCCTCCTCATCGGCAACGGCGAAGTTGTACTTGTCCTTGGCGTACTGTAAGAGGCATACAGTATAATCAGAATCGAACAATTTAATTATCTAATGCTTTTTCATGATTTGCCGCTTCACGATCGATACAAGGCATTGTCGACTACTTTAGATCGTCTCACGACACCAATAATCAACTGTTTCACAAATAGTGTAAGCACATCGCTACCGCAATTGTAGGACTTGACCTATACTACCTCTACCTTCATTACCGAAACCCCAGGGAATACCGTACCTTATCTACAGTTGCCCTACTGTTCCTACCGTAATCCACCATCGATACCGTACCTTGGCAGCGACGGCCAGCACCTTCTGTCTCCAGTACTCACTGCCCTCTCTGTACTGAAGGGAGAAGTCGGCGTTGTAGTAGACGACGACGAGGGGACGCTTCGTGTATCTAAAATTATCAAACTGCAAACTACAAAATGCAGATATTACAAAAGTTTAAAAAGCCATAAATCAAAGCTGATACGCATCCCAAGAAGGTCACCGTGATATTTTGGAACTTTCATATGGCGAGTGCCTACAGCTGTCAATAACGTCCCATTAGCGACACCCTAGTTCCTAAGAGTCACGTTACCCCTAAGAACGCTTGACCATACTATGGACTGACTCCAAATTACAAACAGCATACCTGACGGCCGCATTGCTGCGAGTCATCTTGCCAACCAGAGGAGCAGAGTGCTCACGGAAGAAGACGACGAGATCCTCGGGCGTGGCTCCCGCCTGGAAAGAGGATACGGTAGGGGCGGTGTTGATTGATTCGCATTGGATTCATTTCTTATTCACCAGCAGTGAAAACACATAAATCAAATATCCAGCGTTATCGCTTGAATTTCAAGACATGGCGCAACATAGACTCAACAAGTTACTCAACTTCATCACTACTTGTCCAACTATAAATTGATTTTGGTTGTATACATGCAATAATAGAAGAATCAATAGCAAATTCCAATCACACCAGTATAGATATCTACGCTGTGAAACCTATTCGCACCTTGTTGAGTGATGGCTCGTTCATTTCTCGCGAAAAAGAAAAGAAAAATTTCTAATTCGCGTCAAAATTTATTTTGCTTATAACTCCTTTCAATGGAAGTATCATGAAATGGTGTCAACAGTAACGTTGTAGCACTCATGCAGAGGAAAAACTTTACTGTTGACACCATTTCATGATACTTCCATTGAAAGGAGTTATAAGCAAAATAATTTTTGGCGTGAATTAAAAAAAATAATTTTCTTTTCTTTTTCGCGAGAAGTGAACGAGCCATGATATTCACGGAAAATCTAACCAGATTTATTTTCATTGACGAACAACTAGATATCAGGGCTATGAAACATATCCGTACCTGGTTCCAGGTCCAACCCCAACGTGTACAGTTGTTTAAGCCGTGAAACTTATCCTCGCCTTGTTGTATGTCCTAGTCTTTGGCTCGAACTTGGAGTGGAAGATGGGCGGGTAGAAGATGACGACGTCTCCGGGCTTCGTGTTGTACTTCTTGAGTGCCGTGGGGTCGGACGTCCACGACATCGTCTTGTACTCCTGAATCGATTGTTTGCGGGTACTGTAGATGCAGTTTATGACAAGTGTTTCGTCACCAGATACGATCGTCCAAGAATATAAATCTTAATTTTTCTAGAACTCCTGGTGCACGAAATCACAAGGTGCCCGTAAGTGCTCTGCGTTCAAATTTCATCTCATACGATTTTTCTCGATTCTCAGGGTCTTGCATCAGCTAACGACGGAACCCTCCTAGATACCGTAGTTGAGCTACCGTACCTCTCTGAGCATCTCAGCCGCATCCGTGTACGCCTCGTACGCGGCTCCACTGTCGGAAGCGAAGAATCCGACGATGGTGATGTCGTCCTTGCCCATGAATCGTTCCACCTGAAAAAGGTATTCGTTATTGAGTGAATGATAACTGATCCAAAGACATTTTCACCAGATGTTTTTCATTGTTAGCTCATCATTTTGGGGATAAAAAAGTGAACGGTGAACATTTGAACCGTAATCGTAAGAAAACGCCACATAAGTTGCAACAGTAAGTATGGTTAGGCACAGACTAGAAGAGGATGGTACCAAGATTTGTTAGAGAGCCTGGAAAGCGTCACTATTGGCTTTCCAGTGAAGCATCGCATTTTGTACCAAATGCTGTCACATGAATTCACATAGCAAGAAAAGTACGAGCGCGACACATTCCGCTTGCGGAATCTCTAATGCTGTTTTCACGAAACTGAATCATAGAGTCAGTTTCAAAATTTGGTGCCTTGGTACCCCTCCCCCCGCTAGTTACAGTAATCCGCACTGTCCCCTAGTTACAGTAATCCTTGCTGTACCGTACCTCCTTCAGCGTCGCGAGCTTCTTGGCGGCCGGCGCTGCCTGTTCGAGCATGTAGCTGACGATTCCTGAATGTTATTCATGAGCTCATTATCGATTGATTACGTCATACAGTCGTTATCGATTGATGACGTCACAGTGGACAAACAAGAACCCACCATTTGCCTCCCTCGGTCCCTTGAACTCGAATCGCTTGCCGTTGCGGAACACCTTGAGCGTCGGGTAGCCGGTGATGCCTGAATATCAGGGGAGATCAATCAATATCGAAGCTACCGTAACCTCTACTTAATAACCCGGCTACCGTAACCCATACTAACCGAATTCCTCGCCCAGCTTCTTCTCGACGGTGGTGTCGACCTTGGCGAGCCTGATCTTTGAGCCCTGGGCCTGCAATTGTCATATTTGTATATTGCTAGACGAGGTCGAAGAAGCATCATTTACTTCAAATAACAAGGTATTTGTTTCAGTATTCCTCCACAAAATCACTAGGTTCGGAGAGTTAAAAAAACACTGTTAGTTACTAGGGTTTCTAAATGGATAGTAAAAGTGCATTTCTCATTCGTCTAATCCGCTCCGACGGTACTAGACTAATGATAAATTAACTTTGCTACCGATTTGGAAAAGGAATAGATGGTGACAATTCATCATTTACTTCAAATCAAAAGAGATTTGTTTGAGCATTTCTCCACAAAATCACTAGGTTCGGACTAAATACAAATAATGTTACCTTGAGTCTCTGGGCTGCCTTCTCGAACTCGGGCGCCAGTTTCTTGCAGTGTCCACACCTAAAAATCGCATTTTGTTGATGGTAGTATATCTTAATGTTTGATGTTTGACCCAGCTGACCACTTATGTATAACTACAGTAACCTTACAGCCACTCACCAGGGAGCGTAGAACTCCACAAGTACGAGCTCGTTCTCGGAGACGAAATCGTTGAACACTTCATGCGTGAGGGCAACCACCTGAATTCAGGTGTCAGAGAGGGCATTTGAAGTGTCGCGCAAATAAATTATTGATCTTGCACACTTTGCTACTTATTGAGGAATTATGAATGTGAATGATGAGATAGTAGTTTATGGACACATTTATTATATGTATGTTCCACCATACACTACAGGAATATAGAGAGACATAGAGTTCTGGAGCGTCAAATGCAAAGACTAATATCAAGAGTATGCGTAATGGGAAATCTACAGTATACCTCCTCTGGGGGCGGCTTCCAGCTGGGATCCACACGTGGCATGACCCAGTCGATTATTCCTGAATCAGGCAAAGTATTCCAGTTTGAATCCACTCAGTGTCTCGAGTGGAAAACTACCGTACCCTGTTCGTCCCTTCCTCCGTCATAGTCGATGGGCTCTCCGCCGTCCTTCCAGAACTTCAGCGAGGGGTAGCCTTGGATGGAGAAGCGCTTGCCCAGTTCGGTCTCAACGGTAGCGTCCACCTGAATCAATCGATAACCCGGATTCAGACGGTTACTGTATCCAAAGTCAGGATCCCGTTACGAAAATCCGCTGTATCATACTTGTAATCAATTGGACATAATTTAACTTTAAGAGCCATAAGATGCGATTAATACTGCTGTCGCTCGCGATTGAACTTATTCCAACACAGTGGCACCAATGCGATGGGTTTCGAAAATCAAATTCCCGGTGTGGCTCGCACAAAGGTACCCAATTCTGTTCCGCACCGGGATGATCGCGAATATGGATGAAGTATAGTGATTCAGAATCATCTCGAAGCGATAGCCAACTTTCCTGTTGGAATCTACGCATGAAAATCAAATCTGGCACAGTTTTAGGGCTGTGCGCTAGTCTCGCCATCCCAACTTCCCCTCCTCCTCTTCATCCTCTCACCTTAGCCAGGGGAATGTCCAGCTTCTTCGCAGCCTTCTCGTACTCGGGCGCGAGGTGCTTGCAGTGTCCGCACCTGGAGAGAGATCAAACTACACTCGATCAAAGATCAAACTACAAGGTTAAACAGATCAAAGATCAAAGTACGAACCAGGGAGCGTAGAACTTGACCAGCGTCGTGGGATTCTCCTTGAGGAAGGCGTCAAAGTTCTTGTCCGTCAGCACCACCACACCCTCGTCCTGAAAGTGAGAAACATTGTTTTCTTTGCCTTCCCAGAGAGAGTTATACCGTAACGAACTCACTCATAGGGCTTTTGGAAAGGCATCGCTGCAACAAATCAACGGGCATTGACCAGAACCCAACAAGTCATAATCTCAGTGAAAATTACGTGTCTGTTCTAATAGCAGTCCAACCGCTAGGTTCACTTTACTCTATGGATAAATCCCTAATGAACGATACATCCATATTCCCCGATAAGACATTCCTCTTCCCATCCTTGATTTTCTCTGCTTCCTTTCGGGGAAAGCTCCTTTTCGGGGGAACTATCTTGTCGGGGATAATGGTTGAATCTCTCCTGAATACCGTAGTACAGCTACCGTACCTGTTCATAGTTCAGCTCATCTTCGTCGTCTTCGGCGCGCGTCGCTGCCACGATCAGACACGCGATGGCCACCAGAAGACGCCACCTCATCTGAAGAGGAGGAGATTGGGAGGACTGAGGGATGGGGTCAACCAATGGGGGCGAATCATCACGAATCTCAGGATCATTGGCCAATGGCTGATCGGGAGAAGAGACACGAGAAAATGAACATGAATAACAACAACTGAGCACAGAATGGGGACGAATCTCCTTGATAATGGGTCATTGGCCGACGAGCAACAAAAGGAAACCACAGCAAACTTCACAATATGAATCGTGAGGAGAGCAATGAGGAAGATGAGATTAGGGGGTTCTAAAGCGGTAATTTATGCGCAATTCGTCTAATCTCCGAGGAACTGATATCTTTCTCATGTGATAGATATAACCGCTCCGAGGGGATTAGACGAATGAGAAATGCATGAAATTGCCGTTGTAGAAACCCTAGATGAGATAGAGAGTGAAGTCAAGAAGCGCTGATAATAAGGAGCACAAGAGCTAAAAGCTCTTGCGCACAAAGCTTATCCCGAATGCATTGAAGCCAACTATGATGTCTCATCTTGCATCCAGTCCCATCAATAGTCAGGAAACAAAAAGAGCACAACGGAAGACGTGGCGTCTCAAATGCGACACTCCATTGCAGTCGATGAAAAGGACACGTGGCTACACTGTAGGAAGGATGCTACAGTCATTTGCATAATGCAACTATTATTATTTCGATGAATCAAAGCAGTTCTTCTCACTATATTTTTCCCCGAACTATCTCCAATGAGACCATTTTGGACAGGGAGCAACAGTCATTTGCATAGTGCAACTACTAGGGGACATCAATCAAATTAATTCTTGTTTCATTTCATCACTTCTGTTATCACCAATTAGACTACTCTGGACAATGATGACGCGTTGCTCACGATTCCGTCCTTCAACATATTGAAACAACGATTGACCGATCTTGCAACCATGTTGAAAAAGAGATACCCCCCCCCCCATGCGGGTAGATTAGGCAAGAGGCGGGATATCCAATGATCAGGACAAGAGGATTTGCGCACAATAACTATCCAACTCTAGATCATACTCAACTATGCGCTGGATCAAGCAAAATACGGTGGAGATAGTTCACTTATCAATCCACGCATCACGAAAAAAACATTCAGCAGACTTCCTAATTTCAGTCAACACCAGGGAACGCATTTTCAGAAATTCTACTCCCCCCCCCCCCCCCAAAAGGGTGGGGGGGTTTTTTACCAATTTTTTATACAAAAGAGGGAACGGTGTTGGGGGGGGTTAAATTTTGGAAATTAAAAT
>JACMIF010000063.1:9159-27109 GCA_014805445.1 Diplogasteroides magnus | reverse complement strand
TCACCAGTTGCCTAGACGTTGGGACGGTTGTAATGTGCCTTGTTGTACTGATGAATGAGCGTTGTGTTGGTCACTGTAGCGTGACTACCGTATCTCGTTCTCTGACTCACGCGTCCTTTTCCATTGTTTCCCGACACGAAGGCGATCCAACGAACGATGGTTTATCCAAGGGCGCGGGACCCTCTGTCGAAGACGAAGGGGAGGGGCGACTGGTCAGGGTGAAGGGATGAACGAGAAGTGAGGGGCCAATATGAGGGGAAATGAGGGGAATGAGAATAGTTCGTGCTGGCGTGCAGGCGACGTGATTGTGACGACCGCTACGTGCCCAGACAGAGATCGCGTGGTGTCCTTTGTGCGAGGGTGCGTTCGAGAGATCATCGGGAGGAGATGCACTGTAATGAAACACATTTGGAATGGTAATGAGGTGGCAGTTGCCACACTCTCGCCCTGCAGCAAGGAACTGGCAGGGGACGATTGTTGACGAGTTTCATGTGTTCTTCCTGCTTGCACGATTCGTGTTCCTTGTCTTGTAGTCCGAGGCAGAGTAGATGGAATCGTTTTAGCTGTATTTGAGTGGCAGTCGCCACACTCCGGCCCTCGACAAATGTTTTGAGATGATTGATTGTATTCGGGTTGTTGGTGGAAAATGAATTGTGTGTATTGGTTGGTCTCTGTGGTAAGACGAGGAACATTTTGCGGGGAATGATCTTGTCTGGTGGTTTTTTGCCTTTGTTGCAGACGCTATGATTGAATGGAATGGGTTTGTGAGCGTGTGAGTACTTGGAGGTCTTGTTGACTTTGAGTTTCATGGAATATTTTGATTGACTCACGAATGACGCCCCCATGATGTATTGTACCCATTTGTCAGGGGCTTTGTTGTGTTTGTATGTGATGGTTGGGTTGTTAGGCACATTGTTGATGATGCTCTTGGAATGGATAGAGTCATTAAGTGATGGCATCTTAATGATCGAATTTGGTGGGTCATTCGTTGTGGTTGTGAAGTCCTCCAGTGTAGTGTTGCCCGGAGAGTCCGTGACTATTCTCCAATTAGGAATGCCTTGATCTTTTGTTATTTCACTTTGCCAGAAGTTTGCATTGGGGGTAGTGGCCTTGAGAGGCGACGAGGTCATTTCATTGTATTGTATTAATAGAGGGGGTTTGGCCTTTTTGAATGATGTGGGAGCAGTTATCTCATTGTATTCATCGTTATTGTTTGAAGATAGTGTGATGGGCTCATTGCATTTTGGGATGTTGACTATGTTGAAGGTGGTGGGTTCTTGATTTTTCAAGCTTTGTGTGAATGCATTACAGTCTGCACAAAAGCATGTTTATTCCGGGATGGTGGAAATAGTGACTCTGTTTGTGGTTGGTTCAATTTGGGTGTTCCATTCTGTGTAGAGAAATGGTGGGGAGGACATTGATTTCATTGTCTATTGTGGTACAGTACAGAGGTACGGTACGGTCCGTGTTGTTGTTGTCGTGCAGTGGTACGATAGGTTTTGTGGGTATCACCGAACAGAGGAACGGTAATGTATTGTCAATACAGTATTGAGGTATGATAGGTTCTATAGGTATTACCGAACAGAGGAACGGTAAAGGGTTGTTGATACAGTACAGAGGTACGGTATATTATTGTTGCTGGTTGTTGCCTAGGGACGATTGTTGCCTAGGGTTTGTTGTTGCTGCCACGCGGGTCTTGGTTGGGGTTCGTTACACTAGATAGAAACTAGGTTGGCCGATGCACCATGAAATAACCACCCTCAACGAGGACTACTGTAGGTGGGAAAGCTCGCTATTTCACGAGGACCACCAGTTGCCTAGACGTTGGGACGGTTGTAATGTGCCTTGTTGTACTGATGAATGAGCGTTGTGTTGGTCACTGTAGCGTGACTACCGTATCTCGTTCTCTGACTCACGCGTCCTTTTCCATTGTTTCCCGACACGAAGGCGATCCCCCGAACGATGGTTTATCCAAGGGCGCGCCTCTGGCGAAGACGAAGGGGAGGGGCGACTGGTCAGGGTGAAGGGATGAACGAGAAGTGAGGGGCCAATATGAGGGGAAATGAGGGGCATGAGAATGGTTCGTGCTGGCGTGCTGGCGTGCAGGCGACGTGATTGTGACGACCGCTACGTGCCCAGACAGAGATCGCGTGGTGTCCTTTGTGCGAGGGTGCGTTCGAGAGATCATCGGGAGGAGATGCACTGTAATGAAACACATTTGGAATGGTAATGAGGTGGCAGTTGCCACACTTCTATCTGAACACTCGTGACTTGAATAACCTCCGTCTGACCAATTCACTTCTCGGCGATGTAGTTACCGTGAATAGCAGGACTCTGTACGGTCATGAGCCTTCGATTGTTGAGGTTAGAGACCGTGAATAGGCACCGACTTATGGACTGAGTTTTGTCTGTGCACTCATTCGATCGGTCGTATATGATGAGCGAGAGAGAATGATTCACCGGAGTGCACGTACAAAAGCCGGTACATAAGTCGTTCCCTAACCGTGAACGACGTCAGTCGCACATCGAAGTGCATTCGTTCTAATTCTTCATCGAGCTGTCGTCTTTTTCAGCTGATATACTACCGGTCGGAGAAGTATTAGAGAGAACGAATGCACTTCGATCTGCTATTGATGTGCGATTCACAGTGTTTATTTGAGGTCACATCGACTGACATAGACCTCGGCGCATGCAACGTATGTATAACTGCAATCTCTGGCAGAAGACACATTCTCACATTCAACGGACATCAATGTGCGCGGATCTCGACTAAGCACATGGATGATATTGGGGTTCGGGGCGCTAGTTCCAACTGTGACTCAATCATAGGCCAAGCATTGGAGCATTGCATTTTGCTTCTAACCAGGACGTGCAAGAATATCACCTTGTCGATATCTGGAAAAGTGACCCTCGATCTTCTGAAGATAGTCCATGTCCTACTCGAATTTGCTCAATCGCTAACGATTGCCATTGATACTGAGGCTGTGACGAAGGATGAACTCCACAAGTATCTGTTCACTCCAAAACGGCCACTGTCGCTCTACCCATGCGATTTGTTTACTGAGTTCAATGAGGACCGAAGACATGGCGAGTTTAACATTTTTTTTTATATTAGCAATTCTTACACATAGTGCTAGTTTTGTTTCTAAAACGGTGGTAAAGTGTATTTCTGATCTGTCTAATCGACGCGGTTGTCTATCGAACGTAAAGACATCCGCACCGTAGAAAATAGACGAATGAAAAATGCCCCTTATTACCCTTTTAAAGACCCTAATTTTTAGTTGTTTTATCACTAATAAACAGGGTGTGGAAAGGAAGCAGAAGCGCATTTTTCTGCCATCTAATTTCCTCGGAGCTGTTGTCTCTTTCATGCGATGGACAACCGCTCCGATGGAATTAGACGACAGAAAAAGGCACTTCTGCTTCCTTTCCACACCCTAATAATAAAGCACCGTAATTTCAGTCAGCATGGAGCTTCGAAGGAATCGTCTAACAGAAAAATATGTAGACGATGACTTCTACAAATGTGAGTTACTTGTTCGATTTTCCATGGTTAACAATCAAAGTCAATTGACGATGCTGCACAGTGTTGCGTTTTTGATTGGGAGAAGTGCATGCATTATGTCTCATTCTCCGGGAGGCCGTGGCCTTTTGCCACCATAGACACCTTGGTCGAGGGAGGGGAATGAGAAAATACGAATGCACTTCTCCCAATCAATGACGCAACACTAATACTGCATACGAAATGCTCACATTGGTGGTTCTCATCGGGAAATTTTCTTCATTCTTCTCCAGAGCGTAGTTGTCTCTCCTAATGACGATCACGCTCCTGAGAATAATAACGCCAAATTTACCGATTTAGAATCTATTGTGATCTGTCATGTTTCAGTTGCTGGAACTGAAACTCTCACACTGGTTGACGAACCGTCGTTCAATATCATCCTGGATCAACTTCGCATACTCAATGGACGAGGGGACATTCATAAAGTGGAGATATCTCGAGCAGTAGGACTGACTATAAGAGATTTGAGGACTTTTTGCCAGGTATCTTTTTAGGAACAAGCATAACAATTTTGCAGCCATTTCTAAGAAAAGACAGAAATGAAACCCGCAGATTTGTTTCTCAGCTTCAGATATTGCTAGAGATGATTTATTAAAAATAAAATTATCTAAGAGCAACTCTCCATTCTGACAGGAAGTAACAATTGCAACAGCAAAAGAATGGATTGTTTTGAAATATTGGTTGTTTTCAGGAATGCCTCCACTCGTCCACATCGAAAGTCTTCCGAATCTGGCTTCTTCATTCGATCTCGCCCGATGAAGCGAATGTTATCTACGAAAAGCGAGAGGATGAAATGGTGCTCACGGATAGAGAGAATCGTATAGTCAATTACAAGCTGGACAATAGACTAGTCTGTCTGAAGTTTTCCAAACATGTCTTCGTGAAAGTAATGAGAAGCTTTGCGGGAGAACCGATGGAGAGAACGTACCCGACCGCAATCACAATCATGTCCTCAACACTATCTAGATAGCTTCTAAAGCCACGCGATTTCATTGTGATTCGAGTCTTGCTGAAGTGCAACAATGCTTAGAATTTCCTTGAAACTTGAATGAACTCGATTTTCATGACTCCTTCACCGACTGAATAAAATGGAATTTCCGTATTTTATGGATCACACCTTGTCAAAAGGGCGAGACGAATCTGGAATAACCAATGATAACTTGAGAACCAATGGAGAGAACGTACCCGACCGCTATCACAATTATGTCCTCGACTTTATCTATGAACGATTATTGACCCTTGGCATTTTTTTAACCTCTCAAGTATGTAGATTGTCACGATTTGTCAGTATACAAAGAACGCTAGTGACGAAAAATTCTCGAAACACGATTTACTAACGATTGCGATTAAAAAAAACGCAGTTCTAATATATAAATCATTCTTTCAAAGCAAAGCAGCAACGCAAAATGGGATTATTTACATGTATTTTGACCAATTTACTATTTAATACTTGCACTCGAAATCATCGCTGCAGTCATTGATTGTTGACAAGGAATGCATTAATAAACATAAGGGGTCAAAAACATGAAATAGTTGCATATTAATTCTCTTTTTTTCTCAAAATTTGTCTTGATATATACCATATTATCTATCACAAAGCATTCAATCTCATTCATTCCACCATCACCTATAATATTTTTTTAAAAATTCATGGGCACAGTTAGTTTAAGCGATTTCCATTCAAATGTTGTTGTTCTCCATTAATTGCTCCATGCATGTTTACAGGTTCCTCGAATCTCGGTTCATCATCAGACCCTCGACCGTCGTCCATGGTGTCCAAAATGGGGTTTTCACCCTCCCTAATCTTTCCCGGCCGATCGTCCCTCGCATTCAAAGACGGCCGGTCGCTGGAGATTAGTAGCGTGGTTTCAATTCCCATCATGCTGTCGTCTCCACTCCCTTCCTTCTCCTTATCTTCGCTTTTGAGTCGCTTGGGCTGTAGAGACAGTCGTTCCACTCCATTTCGTACTCCTCTGACTTCCATTCCTTCTTCTTGATCATCCTCTCCTTTCCTCTTATGCACTGCAATAGCTTCATCTTCGTTCCTCAGCTCCTCATTACTGTGATCTGCCCCCAATGTGTTCATTAGACCATTTCCATTTGTGGAATGAAGTGGACATAGGTATTCGCCAGGATTGACCTCCGTGGAACTAGTAGAGACGGTGGATGACGAAGGAGGATCGAGGGTCCGCAAATGTGAAAGGAACGCGGAAAGTTTACGAGCCAGTCCGGGGAGGTACAATGGAGCGTTGGGAACCATCCGGTACGCACGCTGGCCTTTCAGCGCGCAGGAGATGAAATCCTGTAATGGAAAAAACTCAGAGGTGCCATGTATCGACATGAAAAGCTCCAAAACCAAGATATTTTAAAATATTGGTGAAAACCTTAACGAATTCGTATGCAGCGACGCGAGCCTCCAAGGTGTTGGTCGTTTGAAATGTCCTGTCCGATATCGTATCTACGATGCACTAAAGCATACGAAATTGCACTTTTTGTTACGAAATGACCTCTAGGTACCTTATGGATGCACTGATCAATATAATGAGCTTCCTTCTCTTCTAGTAGAAAATCGTAGACGGATCGTGCCTAAAACATGGCTGTCTCAATTCAGATTGTAAACTTTTTCACCTCCTCGTGGGACTTGTACTCCCGAAGTTTGCTATAGAATTCCTTGCTGTCATATTGAGTCCGTGAGATCGACTTCAATAGAGGATGAATACTTTCTTTTGAAGGATTAGCTGAGGCGCGATTGGAATAAGTCGGTTTCCAGCTGAACGCAATAAACGAATATTTGGCCTGTGTTGGCACTCTCGCCATTCGTTCTATATTATGCATCCTATTTGAACTGTTATTCCTAGTACGCGTCTCACACCAGGATGCCACCCTGGTCTCTCATTTTTACGTGCTATTTCGTCGTTGCGGAATATGTTTCAACTGGGAGATAAACACACGAGAGCAACAGTTCAGTTAGTATGCATAATACTTCGTGCTTCATTATCAGCGAAGGCGCCAATTAAAAACGGGGATGCAAGACAGCAGCACCAGGGACATTTACGACGTAATGGGGGGAAAGGGACCTGTGATATTGACGAAAACCAAGGCACATCTGCAAAATCACCATTACGGCGCAAATGTCCATGGAGCTCTTGTCCTTCTACCTAAACAGGGTGCTTACGCGGGTTTCACTTTATCCTTCCATCTCTCCGCCAGCCATCTCGAGTCTTTGCCCCCTCCGTAAATATTCTGTCTACAATCATCTCCGCATACTTGTACGCTGAATTCAAGGAGTGAAAAGACAAAAGGTACGCCTCTGCTTACTTTTTCTGGGAAATGAGCATAAAATGCTCGACAGTCACTCCTCGTCTGTCCCAGATTTCAACGGGAAGAGACTCGAGAATCGCCTCAGGCAACTCGTACAATCTGCAAATGAGGTTGTCAGCTTCAAGTGCAATTCGAAATCCAAAGTGTGTTATCTATCACGAAACGTTATCACGAATCAGACCGGTCTGTACAAGGAAGAATGAATTTGCGCTATCAAATCTCGAGATCTTGCTTGATCGCGGGAACTCTACTCATACGCCTTCGTAAGAATTGATTATATTTTTTTAGTCCTAACCTGCAGCCTTTCAAGCTTCGGTCGCTGATCTGTACGTGGCTTCTGTAACGAAATACATTTTTTCGTTTATTTCGCCAAGCTCACGAATCGAATTCCGGTGTCCGCGTGAACATTCGAAGCCTCGACAGCACTGGCAAAACGATGGGATCGAACTGTGCTATTTCGCTTAGAGCCAGGAACCTGAAATGTGTCAAGCGAATAAATATGGTGCAAACAAAAACATTAAAAAAATAATTTATTTAACTAACCTATTCGTGGCATAATCGCAAGCAATGTGCGCAGGAAAGTTCACACGCAACGCTCTGTCTAACGCTGAAATGGAAAATAGGTTTAAAAAGTGAATTAATTTTTCTAAACCTTCAATCCTCCGCCACAGCTGTTCAACGGCGCCGTCGCAACGAATATCGCAAGGCGCTTTTGCGGCGTCGCGCAGAATGTGCAGCTTCTGGGCAGAAAAATTATGTTTTAGATGTTTTCAGATAATTTTCTTGCTTCAATAATTCTGGATATATATTCATGTTCGTAATAGATATTCATAATCTTTTAAAATTCATATGTATGAAATTATTCCTTTAAAAAACTGTAAAGTGCACACCTTCATCCATTTGATGAGATTGTTTCTCCTCTGCACAAGCACCAATTCTCGTTCTACAGCATTCTTGACACGCAGGGGCTTCCCTGTGATTAGAGAACGTGAATTGGCTCTCGAAGTAAATTTTTTCTCTAACGAGCGACAACCGCTGGACAATGAGTTGCACAAAAGGAATGTACTTCGAGGGCCGATTCACAATCTCTACCTGTAATCGCACAGCCATGTCTGATCTGCAGGAACTGCAGCAGTCCTTTTTGGTTGCGAAGCGTATCGTCTGATATTCGTATTTCCATTTTCAGTGACCGCCTTAAAACAATTATTTTTGATAAATCGCAAAATATAATAGTAGTTACAATTCGCTATTGAATCCAACTTCATATTGGAGATTTGATGAGGAAGCATTCTGGAGAGAATTGGCTAGGACACAAACGAGTTCCTCCATTTCCTTCTGCTCTGCTGCTTTTTCTTCTTGCGTATTTCTCTTATTCACCTTCTTTTTCCAACGTATGCTTTCCTAGAATTTTTTTAAATTCATATTTATGGGTAGAATGTGAATACATCTGGCGTGCGTATGATCTCGCCAATACGCTGGCCATAAAACTGGCATTTCTCGACACTGCATGAGGCTAAGGTCATTTCTGGTTGGCACTGAAAAGGTAATGTGAGCTCATAGATTTCAATATTTAAATCGGCAGTCAAGTGCATTTCTCATTCCCCGCGAAGCTATTTATTAGCGAACGTAGAGACAGCAGCGGAAATTAGATTAATCATAAATGCACATTTCTTACAATCAGGAAACGCTATAATTCAAAATGTGTCACTCGCCTCGTCTACTAACTTCAGATACTTGTCGTACTCGAACTCGCAGATCAACTCTGAATTTGCAGAATTTCTCTCAAAAAAAGCTGTGAATTCAACAACTTTTTTCTGCATTTGCATCAATTCGGATGAATTTCCAAATTTCATCGTCGTCCCGAGTTTCTACGGCACGAAGAAATCGATCAACCTTATTCTCCTGCTGAACTTTGCAATCAGCAACGCAAACATCTTTTCTATGGTTACAAAAACCGGTAGTATAGCGCATATCTCATTCGTCTAACAAAATCGAATATAGAACATAGCGACGACAACAGCGCCGCGGAAATTTGACGAATGAGAAATGCACTTTATTACCTATTTATAAAAATGCTAACTGTTTCCTTACCTCTGTCCATAAGAACGACAAGTGTTCCGCGCGTTTCAGATGCTTTTGTCTGAATATCGCAGATATTTTCAATAAATAAGTAAAGCAGGTCACTTTTTGAGGTACGGCCGAACCCTGTCAATGAGGCATCGATTGCCTTTGTTCTTACTGGAATTTTCTGAGTCACAAACGAAGTTGACAGACTTCAGAGAATCCGTCGTGAGCATAACCAGTCTGCTTTTGTAAGTGTTTCGAGCAACGTCCTTCTGTAAATTAGGGATCGCATTATGGAACGTTATGGACAGCCGTGTATTTCTAGCCATCTCACTTCGTCTAAGCCGTTGTCTCTACGCCCTGAGAGACAACCACTAGGAATTAAGTTAGACGGCTATAAATGGACGGCTATCAATAACGTTCGATAATGCGTTAAATACTTTGTCCTTTCGTGGGTGAAAGACACAAGCGTCATGGATATTTGCGCCATAATGGTGAACTAACTCTTGCGCCGTTCATGCACATTCATCCAATTCACCATTATGGGGCAAAGGTCCTTGGCGTTCTTGTCTTTCAGCCAGTTTCATGCTGTTTTATCGTATGATTGGAGATCGTGGGATTCGAATGATTATATTAAACTGGTTAAAAACTTACAATGTCTTCAGACACTTCGACTTGATTCCAGTCTTCTAGGACACGAAACAAGTCGTCTATCGACTAAACAATAAATAATGCTGTGAGAATACGAGATACGCATACTTCGCCTTCTTCAGCAGCCAGGATCGCTCGCCTTCTCGCTTCTTCTTCAGAAATTTCGTGTATAATATCCGCTTCCATCCGCAGGAACCATGAAAAGTCCTCGGGATGATTCAATGATGGCGGCCGATTTGCATCGTGTGGCAGCATTCTAACAACTATTCGGAAGAATACGTTGACTGCTTGTGGCGTCTGAAATTGATTGGTTACTAGTCGAAAAATTGCTGAACTCTAGGATGTCGTAAATGGGACTATATTGACAGCCGGTCAAAATTTGCATCATTTCTATGTCTGTGTCTATAATCGCCCGGTCTTGTTTTCAGCTTGAATCCACCACTAATCATGACGGCTGTCAATATAGTCCCATTTACGACACCCTACTGAACTCATACATCCTGCCACAGCGCTGTGAGATGCCTTGCGCGGTTGTAGTGCACTCTAAATTGTGCAAACTCGTCAATAAACAAGTTTGGATTCGAACCTTTGATGCGGACATTCACTCAGAGCCAACCACTTTTCAGCTCTAATTAGGAGAGTTTCGGAAGATTCCTTGGCTAGCTCGAGGTACTTGTCCAGTGCTTCTGGAGTATCATTGAGGTGTAATTGTGCATTGATGACCAGGGCGTGGGCAACCAACTCGATGAGTGTCCTCTTGTATACTTTTTCGGCGAATTTGATCTGAAAAGCGAAGATTGCATCTGCTAAATGTATGTAATGCTGATATCTATTAGGGTTTCTAAATCGGTTGTAAAGTGCATTTCTCACTCTTCTAATCCTCTCGCAGTGGTCTTTTTCATACATACGTTGAGACAAGCGCTCATTGGAAATTAGACGAACGAGAAATGTAGTTTGCTACAGATATAGAAACCTAATCGAAAAAGATGAAGAAACGAACCGTTTGAGGCAACAATCGTCCACGAGTAGCAGCTTGCAGAGAAGTCACAAGGACGCTTTTAGCCTGAATGACTAACTACTCATGATCAGAGAAAAATCCGTGAATATTGGCAGATTGATATGTGATTTGCGAACACGCAGATTCAATCTGTCGTCAGGTTACAGACGTTTCTTTGGCTAGATGACAGAATGAGTCGGTGGGTTCTAAAATTATAGACCATTCTCACTGAGTAGGGTTTATAAACCGGCAAAAATTTCTCATTCGTCTAATTTGCGCGGCGCGGAGCGGTTTTTTCTACGTTCGATAGACTGACGTTTAGTATTCTAATAATGTCTAAAGACGAACGAGAAATGAACGTTGCTACCGATTTAGAGGCCCTACAATAACAATACTATTAAAAATAAAAATAAAAAGACATGCACTGTACCTGGTGCTCGACAGCGGCTCTTATTGCCCGGAGCTCAACATCCCCAGTGGAGCGAGCATTGCGGTCGAATGACATCGCCTACCGAGCAAATTCGCTCGTTCCGCAACTAGGGTATCTTCATTGGCTGACATAAAATAGAGTAGACGTTGAAACATGCAACGGATATCCGCATCGCAAGCATAGAAAACACGGGATGTGCGAATATCTTTATCCAGTCAATAAATATTTAAAGCAAATATTCAATTAAAGTATCTACAGAGTTTATTCGTTTATTTTTCCATCACATACTTTATCAGAGTTGGAATGCACGGCGCATGCTTCTAGATTTCAGAAGGGCGTGATGTAGTCATAGGTTTTTGGTCTTTGGTATGCCAAACGTTTGGGAGTTCTTCTGTTTTCAATGGTTTACATGACAGGAGAGTAACATTTCCTCTGTCTTCAAATTTGATAGCCGCTTTCCAAGGTTTCATGAACGATGTGCTATGCTGCGTAGGACTCGATTTTAAAATAGGCGTTTTGTGAGTTTTCGGCGTGTCTACTTGTTTCCCATACGATTTATGAACGAGGCATTCGTTTTGCCGCGCTTTTCTCACGTCTGGCTTTGCGACTATAACTGGTAAGCCTTTAAGGAGCGATTTTTGGGTGGAATACCCTATGATCGGAGTTGCATTGGCGTTTTCTGCAGACATTGCCTTAGTAGTGGAAACTTGAGTTTTCGTCTGATCAATTGCGGTTTGGTCGTTGATATGGTTTCGTCTACTTTCGGCCGGGTTATCTACTGCTTTTGGATGGCTCGGCCTTTCAGACTGCGTCTCTGATCGCTGTGATACTTCTCCACTTTGTGATGGCGAATTGATGTTCTTTCGCGCTTGGACGGAAGAGTTGAAGTTGCTATGGCCCGTCTTAATATCGATAACAGCAGCCTTAGTAATTTGCATTTGAGATGGACTAGTCGTCCTCAAAGGTGGCTCCAGAACCCGTTGATGCAGATAGTTAGCCTGCCAGTCCAGGCAGGTACATCCGCCCTTGCGGAATCATTCTGTACGCACGTTGCCCTTTCAGGGCACAGCAAACGAAGTCCTGAAAAATATTTACAATTGGCGATATTTCCAATCCCCCATATAATAGATAGGACTTCTGCTCCGTTATTATAGCGATGAGAGTCATTTTTCTGTGTCTATGAATATCAGGATCGTCCAGCGTTGGTTAACTATAGAATTTCTAACCTCCCCAATTTCGTCGGAGCGATCGTCTCTCATTTCGATATACGAACGCTCGAAAGAAATTGGAATTGTGAAATTCCATAATGCGTCACCTACTTACGGTTAACGGAAGGATTGGAGCTCACTTTTATATACTCGTACGCTTCGACACGTGCAGCGAGCGAGTCCTTGGCTTCATGTAGACTTACTATCTCGCGGATACACTGAATACCAGGGGTTCAAAAACGGTTAATTAGTCGTCATTCTTCTCCGCCGCACAGTCGTCTATAATGGGGTGAGACAACCGCGCTCCAGAGAAGAATGACGGCAAATTTACCGTTTTTGAACCCCTACTGAATACAATTAATGGTGGACGATTACTATTTGATTAATCATTAGTCTATTTAAAAGAATTGCAGGCGAAATCATTTAATCGCGGCTCTTACTACCTCCGTCCCTCCGCGAGTCGAGCAATAGGTAGCGTTGCCCGCGAACCAATTATCCCCTGGAGAAAACGCTTGGAACGCCAGGGTGAAACTCCTAATCGACTGGCCTGGCAGTTCACCGTCAGGACCACATCCCCCCATGGATAATCCCCTGACCCCGGAATAAAAAATGACTTACTACCTCCTCTATTGATCTGTCGACGTAATCTGCCTCCTTGTCGATGAGGAAGTAATCGTGAACCTTCCACACCTGAACATCTGATTATTTTCAGCTCTATAATTTTGAAAATTTTCTCATTGATCTAATATCTGCCGAACAGTTGTCGCTACGTTCGATAGGCAACCGCTCTGCATAGGTAGATTAGACGATCGATCAGCACATTTTTACCGTTTAAAAAATGTTTTACTTGTACATTATATTATTTTCTCAAGAGATGCTTATATTAATGTACCTCATCAACGTTCTGATCCACTCGCAGTTTCGCGTAGAATTCCTCACTGTCGTAGTCCAGTCGAGCCAGACTTGTAAAAAGCGAGTCATAGGACTGCTTCGCTGCTGCTGCAGACTTGTCGTTCTTGACAGAATCCTCAACGGCAAGGGGAGTGAAGTACGTGGGCCTCCACCTGAATGAACGCCTGATTATCAGGGATTCAAAAACGGTAAATTTGTCGTCATTATTCTCCGCCGCGCGGTTGTCTATGAGGGAATGATACAACAGCGAGGCGGAGAAGAATGACGACAAATTTACCGTTTTTGAGCCCCTACTGATTACGCATCCGAATCGAACTGGTATACGGCGTTTGGGTTCCCTAGTTATGCCCAGTACGCTCGTTAGGTTTTGGCCGACTGTTACAGTTACAGTTTAACAATTTTGAACATAGTGAATATTATGCATCCCAACTAGACTGTTACTCAGATTCCCATTGTTCTATAAGTAACCCGGGTGAAACTTATGCTAAATCACGCCTGTAGGTTAGAGAAACGACGAAATAGAGTACAAAACGAGAGAGGCACAGTCGGTCAAAAAGCGTATCGAGCGTACTGGGTATAACAGTTATGTTAGGATGCATAATACCATGGCTTAGGCTCTCCCCATCGTTGCATGAGCAGTCTTAGTTGCTCCCCGCCCTTCCTCAGCATCTGACAATACTCGAAAGCATGATGTGCTGACCTAAATATTTACAGATTGTACAACCTGCACGTGTCCAAGTATCGATCGCTCAGTTGTACGAAGTCCCTGAAACGACGATCTAAAAACTAGGATATGGAAAACAAACAAAGCTCATATTTCTGTCGTCCAGTACCCCCTGGGAGCGGTTGTCTATTAGATGAGGCAGACAACCACTCCCAGGGAATATGCTGACAGAAAAATACACTCCTGCTTGCTTTTCGTCCAATACGAAAACTGATGAAATGCAACAATACGAACGAGTCGAAGTCGGCGGGCTTTGTGAACAGTCGAAGACGGGAAATCACAGGGAGCACTATGGGATCGAACTGCGCGATTTCGCCCACTGCCAGCAATCTGAATTTCATCTTCAAAACCTAATTGTTTTTTTGAAATATTTATTTTTGAAGTAACATCTAAGTACTTATGAGCTAGCAGACCGTATGAACGCGGACTCTTTCAAACAATCGTCGACCATTCTGCTGGTATGCGGATGATATTTCACTGCGCAGTCGATGGCTGAAAATAACGCTGCAGTATTATTCATGTAAACTGGACTGATATTCCGAGTACGAAGACTACCCTTGATTTCGTGACTGTACGACGGTTACTCTCTTATATTTACATGCAATTTCGTCGCATGAATCGTCTCTAGACGTGGTTCGTCTTATGCTTCAGCAGCAATACATATAGAGTGCATTTCACTTCAGATTACATGAACAATAATATCAAACGGCATTCTCTGATAAAACGTATGGTATCCTTACTAGGGGTTCTAAAACGATAATAAAGCGCATGTCTCATTCGTCTATCCTTCGCCGAGGGGTTGTCTCTACGTTCGATAGACAACAGCTCCGGGTTGATTAGACGAATGAGAAATGCACTTTACTACCGATTTAGAAACCCTAATCCTTACCTCTGATCCGGTGGCACAACTGCTCTACAGCCCCGTCACATCGAACATCAGCAGGCACTCCCGTTGCGTCGCGAAAGAAGTGAATCATCTGCAAAGGGCACAATCACTTTTAATTTTTATTAATTAATTAAATTTAATTTGAATAAGATAATAAGCTTGTTTTGGATTCTCCACCAGATACATTGTAGTAAATTATTTATCACTTGCCTTCATCCAGCGAATTAGCCGTCCTCTTCGTTCCAGCAATTCGTCCACATTTATGATTGGTCTACTTTTTGTGATAGGTCCTCCAGTCAGCGCACAGCCGTGTCTTATTTCCAGAAATTGCTGCAGGCCAATTTGACCCTTGTACGAATCTTTCGTGATTTCAACGTGCAGCTTCAACGAGCGTCTAAAATTTTGGATCAAATGGATCAGATTTAATATTTCGAAAATCGAACTGTGAAGAAAAAACAAAAAAATCCATCATTTGATAGGCCACTCTGGAAATATTTACGCATAAAACTAACAGCTCGGAGTCGAATCGCACCTCGTGGACGCCTGCTTTGGGTTTGAACGCAACTCTAAGCGAATACGCAATTTGTGAGCAAAGACCTTCGTTCTTGTCCTGACGTTTCAGAGGAGCACATTTCTGAAGAACTTGTTTGGTTAATTTTCTAAAGGTGTAGATACCTTAGTGTGGTCGTTCAGACATTTCCGTATCATCTCATTGAGATGCTCTGTATCCATAGCAGCTTCAGTGATTGAAGTGGCTCCAGGAGGCAAACACTAAAACCGATAATTTACAGGACAGATACATATCTGTACATATCACTATTGCTCAAAGATTCTCGAAAGATAGATATACCTTTTCGACAATGTTCAGAAAAACATCATAAGTGTATTCCTGCTGATAGATGTTTTGCACGGTTGAGATGCATTCTGTAAGAATTACATTTACGTCTCATCCACAACCTGCATTTAATCCTATAATAAACACATAATTTATCTGACGACTATTCACTCAACAATTTACATGCAATTTCGTAGTTTTTCGCGTACATCTATTGTGCATCTATTTCATCTACTGCATTACCTATTGTACATATAAAGAAATGAGGTTCTGGCAGAGACTAAGAGCCTGAGAATGGAAAGAAGGCTGGGATGAGAAGGGAACATTATTACCGTTTTTGGGCACAACCACTCTGACGCCATCGAGCAACGCGCGATTGTAGTTCCTCTGTGATGTACTCATGAGTTTGTACTCTCGCATTAGATCTCCATCGCTCCCAATGTGGGCTTTGGCTGCAGTGACCAGTGCTTGAGCAACTAGCTCGATCAGCGTCCTCTTGTAGACTTTCTCGGCGAATCTGATCTGAAATTGCATCAGAAATCCTACAATTTACATGTCCCTTCTATGTGTTTTTGAACAGTCTACGGCATACTGATTGTTAATCTTGTCGCCAAAACTAAAGCATTATTAAATATTATCATCGCACAGTTTCTGGAGATAACCGACCACGCGTCGCCGCTTGCAAAGAAGTGATGAGAACGCTTTTGGCCTGCAAATAAAACTACCATCATGATTTTTAAAGAAGTGAATTTACATTTCGTTATAAAGAAAATCGTGCCTGATGCTCCACAGCTGCTCTGACCGCCCGCAACTCCACGTCCTCAGTGGACCGAGCATTGCGGTCGAATGACATCCTTATTGTTGGAGACGAATTAAGTCATTCAATAGATGAAATTGTAATTTGGGCTACGGCTTGTGCGTCCTGGTAAAAAATGACAAACGAAATAGTACCTATTTCACCAATGGAATTGGTGAGAGTGATAGACATCGAACGAAGAGCCGTCACACAAGAATGATTTCAGCCATATAAACTAGATATTTATGCTGACAACCTGATACATAATAATATGAATATGAAGATCATAATAACGCCATCTATATATGTACATAAATGAACTGAACACATTACCCATGTCATGTCATGGACTTATTACAAGTTGGAGCATACGTGAAGAATACAGTGAACTATCCATAGTTACAATTGGTTCACTCTCTCCACCTGGGATTGTACGGCCTGAGAATGTCGATTCGAGCAAGAATGTCTGACTCTGGAGCATGCTAAATAATATCATTGCTCATGGATCTTCGCCCGTTTATTCGAGTTTATAATGACTGAGCGACGTAAATTTGCGTCATAGATATTTCATCATTTTTCAATCCGCTGACAAAATATTGACACAGTGCCATTTATTGGACAACATCAAGGCAAAGGGACACATCTCTGGAAATTATGACCAGAGACCTCGAAACACATATTTCTCACCTCCCTGTTCTAGTCCGAGCAGTCGTCTTTCAATCTAATAGAAAGCCGCTCGGACGAGAATAGGGAGGTTAGAAATGTGCGTTTCGAGGTCTCTAATTATGATCCTCCCAATTCCGTCGGAGCGGTTTTCTCTCGGTTGACAACCGCTCGGTGGGGATTAGGGAGGTTAGAATTTCCGAAACGCGTTTCCTAATCAAGGCACAAGCGCGCAATTTTATTTCTTTCTTTTATCCTTTCGCCGAGAGTGAAATGAGCTGAATTATCAGAAAAATGCTTACCTCGTGATTTCTCTTCCACTCCTTTGCATCATTGATCACGACTGCCATGTCTCTCTTCTCTGTTCCTACTGGAAGTCTTCGTGCCCGCATCTCCACTTGTGAAATGGCCGACGCTAGACATGAATGTTTTCCGTGTTTAGTCTGTGGACTAGGGTTCTCTTATCAGAGCAGTTATTGACAGCCGTCAATTTCGCGCCGTCTCACTTCATTCCTAGCGGTCGGTTCTGAGTTGTAGAGACGGCCGAGCTATGAAAGATGCAGAAGACGAAATGGTTGCAATTTTCACCGACTGTCAATAACTGCTCTGATAAGAGAACCCTACTGTGGACACCTCGTTATTGAATTCGCAAGTTCATTATGATGCTCTCTCTCTGTTCATAATTGTTGGCGGAGTTCCTGTTTTTTTTTGTTTGAATTCAGTTGTATGCATGCCAATTACGCATAACTGCCGTTTTGTTCTATGATACGCCCAGACAAATCAGGTTTCTCTCAGAAAGCTGAGCCATAAATCAGTTATAAGTCGGCGGGGGCGGGAGGCAGGGTGGTGGGGGGGTGGTATGAGTGGGGTGGGGCGGGGGGGGTGGCAGGCTGGCGGTGAG
>JACMIF010000062.1:0-75243 GCA_014805445.1 Diplogasteroides magnus | reverse complement strand
CAAGATGCAGGGTCGTCATATTCAGCAATTATCAGCCATGTGGTCTAGTATATACATGTAAAATTTCAGAAGTTTTCGAAAACTGAGAGCTGAGATATCAGAGAAAGGAGAGTGGACGGAAACTTATTATCGATACTGTATATTGTCAAAGAATTTGCCCCCAACTCCCTCCCTTAATACATATTCAGTAGACGGTAGAGCTTCACCCAGTAATGCGGCGAGTAAGGCTTATTTTGGTATGCCCTCGCTCTTGTGTTCTTGAAGTCCCCAACATCAGTTGACAATGCATTTCATAGACAAAAGACATGAAAGACATGGGTAATGAGGAGAGCCATTCAGAGGTCAGAGGTTCAGCAGTAGGGTTTCTAAATCTGTATTCAAATTCATTTCTGATTCCTCCATTCTCCGCGGAGCGGCTGTCTTACACTCGCAGAGACAACCGCTCCGCGGTGAGTGGAAGAATCAGGAAAGAATTGGAATACCGATTTAGAAACAAACCAGCAGGTGGTTCACGGAATGACTACTTTCTAGGATATGTTTCACAGTTCAAATAACCTTACGGCCATAAGAACTGTGGACCATAAGTTAGTGATTGGATGCTAGATAAGTTTATTCGTAAGTCGGTGCGTTAGTCTCGAGTAGGGAATGTATTATGAAATTTCAAACCTCTCCAATCTCATCGTAGCGGTCGTCTCTCATCTCTCCGACTGCTCAGAAGCGAATGGAAGGTTAAAACTTCCTTAATGCGTTCCCGAGTAGTAGACGAAAGGTAGTAAAAGGGAAATGTGTCTGCGCGCCGAATAACTCATCATAAATATGTGCAAACAACTCCTGGTGTTCGTTGATTAGCCATTAGCGCCCGTTTGTTCTACGGGGAATTTCCGCGGGCCTCCGAAGTAGGGAACGACTTTTGGGCTGCCTTATGTCTGTGCTCTCACTCTACCGGTCGTCCATGATGAGCAATAAAGAGTGAATCTTAAAGAATGGACGAAAAACGGTCCATACGTCATTGCCTACTCCAGATGGTGCCAATTCAGCACGTAAGGCATAGAATTACCGAAAAGGTGGGGCAATGTTTGACATCCCGTAGTGTCATCATGTCATGTTTCGTGGTAACCCAAGAACGACCCCACCAGACCTGCTTCTCGGAAATGGAGCAAAGATGCAGGAAGTTAATATGCTAGGTGTTGCCTGAACTATAGCATACGGGAAGTCCTAGACCTCTGCAACCGAAGCATGCCAAATCTGCAGATGAAGCGATTCCGAGGAAACATTCGACTCAAGTGTAGTTCATACCAGGGTGTCCTTGACTTCACCATGCAACATGGAGGCCAGACTTTTTGTCCAAAATACAGTGATCATAATTCAGATGAAGCGATTCTACTCCTGGGAAGACATGAAGAGATCGGCTCCATTCGACGAGTCTATCGACTTAGGAAAGGAGAAGAGAAAGTCAGTTTGTGCCTACATTTTGGATAGAGGCCGTTTCGCCCATATTCAAGCTCATCAACAATAAAATGCCACAGAATGGCAGTCCATGTGCTTCTTTACATTTTCTTCGCCAGGATGTGGGACATTTGGGAACAGGCGTTTGGTAAACAGACATTTGGGAACCAAAACGAATTCTCACATCTCCAAAGTGGCCGGACATATTTATGAATTAGATATTTAGTAAATATGTATTGGCCCTAGTAACCACTATAGATATCTAGATACAATAGACAACTCAATATGGCAATCATGTCCAGTTCCCAAATGTTCGGTTCCCAAACGTCCCACATCCCTTCACCATCCACCGCCATTCTCAGACTAGCTTTTTTTCTTTTTGGCCAGAATGCCCTGTAATTGTAAGGTTGCAAATGTTCCTGGTTCGTGAGAAAGGAACGCATTTCGCAAATATTCTAACTTCCCTAATGTCCACCTAGCGATTGTCTATCGAAGTGAGAGAAAATCTCTCAAACTGAAATTTGTCAGGTTGGAATTTCTGAAATACCAACGTTCCGCGTTCGTGAGCTATGTAGGCGTTCTAATTATAAGATGAAACGGGGCAATTTCTTGGCACAACGCATTTCGGCTCATTTCTCAATGGGAAGATGCAATTGGCCCCAATGAACAAGCTTTTCATCATTTCTCCCCTTTTCACGCATCCTGCACTTTGTGTTGATTTATGGGGAGACGGTTCTGCATGGGGGCCGAGATCGGAAGTCTCCGTATCCTTCTTTCTCCTTCTTCTCCCGTATCCCCCGAGTCTCCCTGGGCGATTCCCCAGGATAGCTCCAATTTTGCAGTCAAATGCAGCGGCGGTGACACTTTCACAATCGGGAAGTCAAAATAAGGCAATAAATGGCGGGAAATCGTTGATTAACAGGGTAAAAAGCTGCAATACGCAAGCATTTTACTGCTTAATGATGGGTATTAGGGGTTTTTGAACCGGTAAATTTGACGTCTTTCTTATCTTGAAAGCGATTGACTCGCTCCCTGATTGACAACCGCGCTGTGGAGAATAATGTCAACAAATTTATTGACGTTGAGCCCCTAATGGGTATCATTGTGCAATAAAGGCATTGGGAACACGCGTCAGTTTGGCAAATTCGTTCAAACGTCAATGGTCTTGTTGATCTCTGTGAGAGAGGCAGTAAATAGTGTCTTTTTCCTATTAGTAATCAGGGCGTGAATAGGAATATAATAAAAATGAATCGGATGCATGGTCGGAATCAGATATCGCCGTTAATCATGAGCGTACGAGAAAAATGCAGCCATCCTGGACGATAACATCAGTTCATGACTAGAATTTCCTACGAAAAGAGGGGAGGTTATAAATAATATGTATAGGTAAAATAATAAAAAAATAGCCATGTACTTGACACATTATTCATAAGAAGATGTGTAAGTGAAGGAAATGATTGTCTGGTATTCAGGCCATTAGTGATAATGCGCAGTCGAACGCACTATACACTACCGAAGAGACAGTTGAGGCCAGTTGAGAGTAGTTTCACCCCTCGTCCCCTGTAGTGGAAGTTGAGCATCAGGGTTTCTAAATCGGTAGAAAGTGCATTTTTTTCTTCGAATATTCTCTGCGGAATTGTTGTCTGTCGATCGCAGACACAAACCGTCACCCGGAGGATAGATGAATGAGAAATGCAATTTTCTCGATTTCGACTTGAATGGCAGCAGTTTTCACCTATTTTGACACCTAACAATCAGCATGACTACTAATCTTACAATTAGCTCATCCAACTGGGCTCACCAACCGGACCACAACCTCCCCTCTGAATAACGCATAACATTCATGAAAGATATAACTTTAGCCGGTGGAAAGGCAAACTAGGATCATCTCTATGGTTTATTCCAGATTCTACGCATGGGCCGGCAAGCGCAGTGCCCCCTCCCCGTTCGGCTACTACAGACCCAGGGCATTCCAGCAGGTGAATAATGCTCAGCTGTCGATAACTACCGTATCCTTCCGAAGGGATCGAGTAGTAAAATGTCATGTCCATCGATCATTTTGCGTTAATAAATGCGTCGGGTAAAAGCCATTATGGCGCAAATATCCATGGCGTTCTTTTCTTTCACCGAAAGTATCATCGGCAATAGGCGCAATGAAGAAGTGACATTTGCAGGTCCCTCTGCAGTGAAGTGCCTCTTGATTCAGTCTCGTCGGCCGTCCTTTTCACCGCTCTCTCATCCCTTATCATAGTAGAAACTGTACAGGAAGCACTTCCACGGAGTCGCTGTTAACTTATTGACAATTGTACTCGTTACCGTACTCGTTAATCAATCGATAAGTATGTTTGTTATGACCGATCAATAGTCTTCCCTCCGTGTCCTCTCCTCCTTTCCTCTCTCCCTCTCTCTCTCTCGCCTTCTCTCGAATAAACGAGTGTCGTTATGGTCCAATGAACAAGTCAAGCACAAGTCAGGACAACCAAGTCTTAGATTTATTTAGCTTCCATGTTATGGTTATTTGACTACTTTATGGGTTATGTTTCACAGAAGGTATCATCAAATATAGCATCCTTGCAACATAAACCATGAAGTAGTCAAACTGCCAATCGTAGTTCCAAATCTGCAAATTTATCGTCATTCTTCTCTGCAGCGCTATTGTCTATAAGGGAAGAGACGACAGCGCATGGGAGAAGAATGATCGGAAATTTGCCGATTTAGCACCCCTATTTAGCGTGAGGTGAGGTTGCCGGTCGGATTACTTTGCTCTCTCTCTTGTAAAACAGTGCTCTCTCACCACTGTCTAACCGGCAACATAACGATAGTCTCACCTCTCGTGAACGTCGGCACCTTCAGTCAATTTCAACCGCAGACCTGCTGGAGATCAGCAATGGTAATGTTTTGCTAGGAGTGGGTTTATTATGCATCCCAACTGAACTGGCTCTCATTTTTCGTGCTATCTGGTCGTTTCAACGAGTTCCGCTGTTGCTTCGGGGTGTGTGTCAACAGTTAGATAAATAGGTAGGCGTACGTCAGATGGGCTTTTCTCCTATGATTTTCTTCAATTTATGATTAAAATAAATCTTCTGGTTGTTGGTACAGTTGTTGGGGCGTCGACAATTTTCCAGCACAGAAATGAAAGCTTTAGTCTGGCATCTCGACCCCGATATCTGACGCCGACACAGTCGTTATCGTTTCCGATGCGAACTCATCGGAGGAAATGCAGAGCAGTGGGGAGGAACAGGTGTTTATCAGAGGTTTTAAATCGGTGAACTTGTCGTCATTCTTCTCCGCAGCGCGGTTGTCTATCAGGATGCGAGATAACAGCGCGGCGGAGAAGAATGACGACAAAGTTACAAATTTATTGTTAGAATCCCTGGTATTTATGATGGTTAGAAGTATGACTATTATATGTTTCACCGTTCCAATAATAGTCCTTCTGACAACTATGGGAGGTATGGTGCAAGAAGTGAACACTGGACATAAGTAATACATTATGATTGGATTCTCATTCATAGGACAATCCGTTACTATGTCACATGGATGAAGGACAACAATCATCATGGACATTTGCGCCATGATAGTGAATTAAACTCCCATGTTGCGACTGATAACGCTCTCGTTTTATTCACAATTACGTAGCACAATTTCACGGGACAGTTATCTTAAATCTATAGTAAATTGCATTTCTCATTCGTCTTATCCACTCGGCGGTGCTGTTTTCTATCGTTCGTTGAGAAAACAGCTCCGCGCAGAGTAGACGAATGAGAAATGCATTTTACTACCGATTTAGAATTACTGACTCCTCGAATCATGAAAAATGTCTTCTTTTCGCAGTCGGATGTTCTGGAAGAGCGTCTGACTGAGTGCCAACAGCTTCTGGAAGAGAAGGAGAAGGAGCGATCTGCCTGCCTACGCAAGGCCAAGTCCTACCACGAATTCGCCAAACGGTCAGATACCGTAATCCCAGACAGTGACGTAGGGGCGCGCAGTAGACGAACTTTGTCTTTCTAGTAATAGCCGAAAGTGCGCGGCACCAGCCAGCGAGAAAGCGCCAGTGTTCGCCGGTAGTCCTCTCGCCAAGTAGCATTTCACTAGGGAACCACTTTTGGAATGAATTTTGTCTGTGCTCTCCACGATCGGTCGTCTATGATGAGCGAGAGAGAATGACTCCCGTGCGCACGGATGAAAAACGGGCCACAAGTCGTACCCTAGTCATCGCCAAGTGGCATTTCATGCTCGAATGAGTTATGCAGCGCCTCTTCAGCCAGACAATGCGGCCCTATTCTCAATACCGGGCACAATGCATCCCGGGGAGGAAAAATTTGTGGATTTCCGGGTGAAATGAAGAGCGCCATCCATGCGTGTTTGCGCCATAATGGTGAAATGTACAGTTGCGTCACGGTTGCCGTCATTATCACTGCGCAAGGGTCCATTTCACCACAACGGCGCAATGTTACATGTCTTGCACCAGGCAAAATAGTGGATTTTCCAAGACAATTTTGCAGATTCGACGACTTCTGGACTCTGGTAAAGGATCTTGAGACAGAGACGAACTACGCATTAGACAAGGCAGACGAAAAGAAGAGTGTGAGTTAGGGTTGGCAGTTTGTAATCGAACTCGGTTATGTTTCATTTCATCCTATATCTGGGAAGTTATGACTTATGAGAAACAAAACCAATCTCGCATCACGTAAACCACAAAGATAATAAAACGGAGTGTTAAGCAAATACTGTAGAAAATTTTGTTTCCCGCTAAATAAGCATTCAAAAATGGTTTTTTTGTACCGCCAGTGGAAATTCTTGACACCTTACGGAACATATTTTCATGCGGCTTTTGCGTTGAATTCGCGCGTTTCACGTGTGGGCGGAGTCCCAATTAATTATGGTGTGATTTCGTTGAAATGCTACATTTTTTCGCACGAATAGTTGTCATTTGCACCAATGTGGTCACTAGTTCTAATGCAATCCATATTGGAAAGTAACAACAATAATACATCGTGCATTGTCGGGTTGACGAAAAAGCGGTGAAAATTTTGTTAAGTAATCCTGTCATTTGCAAATAGAAAAACTACGGTAATCATCTTTGCGCGCTTTCAAACGGGCTTTATGCTAAACACGCCGCTGTGGTTTACGTAGGGCTGGGCAGAGGGTTTCTTGAGAACTAACTAGGAAAGTTGTTTTCCGGTGTTTCTGACTAATTCAGTGCTCCCGAATTCAAAAATGAAGTCAAAATTGACCTATCATTCTTCTGCGCTGAGATATATTGGAAACAGAAAAATAGTCAATTTGCAATTAAAACCGGTTTTCGTTGAATTTAACAATGTTCGGGGCAAATGTTAGAAATATAGGAGCGTTTATTCGATGTCGGTCAACATGAGCAAGCAAACTAAAAACAGTAGAAGGCTGAGCGTGACCTTATATTCCTGAGCATGAGCAAAATGCGAGCCACGTGGGGTACTGTATTTGCCCACCCCTAGGTTTACGTGCGCATACTAACTGACAAACTTATTATGAGTCATGACTTGCCTAAAATTCTAACAGACTTATACCGTATATAGGCTATACGGTTGTCAGACGAACTATTTTTTAGTCCAAGACTTGCTTTCCAACAAAAAATAGGAGAAGTAAACAAGTTTAGCTGTCTGAATTGAGCTCCACCACGAACTTCACTTCTGATTAGAGATGTGATGGACTTAGCAGAAGAACTTCAGGCCTCACCGGATTCTCCTGAAGTGAAGGCGATAGCGGCATTGCAGAAGGAACTGGCAGAATTGAGGACAACGAGAAAGGCACTCGAAGTGACACTGATGCAATTGAAGAGATGAACGACTTATTCCAACGAATCATATGCCCAATCCATACTTGAGCCCTTTTTCGATAATTTCAACTCGACAAAATTGACCAAATCGAGGAGAATCTATCGAAACCTGTCGTTCTTCTTTTAAATATGTCTGCTCTTTTTTTAAATTTTCGCATGAATAAATGATGGATTCAGATACGCTTTCATCTGTATAATTCAGGATATCTTTCACAAAACAATGGCTTCCTCCCAAGCTCGATAGATCATTTGGTGTGCTTTTCGTGCTTTTGCATTTGTACGTGACTACAGTCATTAGTAATCTCATTTGCATCGACTGTCTCACTCCTCCCCTCCCCCTCGCCGTCTGATATCACCTCATTTGTCTCATTTTACTCCTTGGCCCTCTCCGAGGCCGGCCGCCCCGTCCCTCCTCCTCCCCCTCCTCCCATCCCCTCCTCGACGCGAGACTTCGATCTTTGATCTTTGATCTCTTGATCTCTCGACCAGATGTCTACGGTAGCGAGCCAAAACCGCGAGACGCTACTCAAGGAGATCGTCTTCGTGCCGGACCATCATGTGAGTGAACTACAGTGATCCATTCCGTCGGCTACCGTAATCCCTACCGTACCTCACTTACCGTAATCTTCAGGTGATCTTCAAGCCGAACAAGGTGAAGCAGATGCGCGACCTGTCAGTGAAGAACGAAGCGGACAAGCCCGTCATGTTCAAGGTCTGACCCAAGCTGACGACCTGCCGATGGAATACTGTAGCCGGCTGATACAGTAACCTCTGCACGACTGTAGACAAATGACAGAGTGATTCAAACAACCATTCCGGGAATAGACAGAAAAATTAGATACGAGACGACCGCTGGAGAGCGGTGAATACGGGAAAATGACTAAATTGTACACGACCACATGATCATCATCCAAATCCAAAAGATCATCAATATCAAAAGATCCAGGATTGAAGATCATCCAAAAAAGGCCCTCTCTTTACAGATGAAATCGACTCGTCCGGGCTCATTTCGACTTCGTCCCGTCTACTTTCTGCTGCAACCAAGGGAGAAGAAGTTCGTCAAGCTCATCTACAAGGGACTGGGCAAGGAAGTCGTCCCTCATCTCAATGTAAGTGATGCGTCGTGTGTGCGTCGCGGCTAATCGATAATTGTCAGGATCGATTCTCCGTCGTCATGGCGTACGCACCGTCCAGCAGCCAGAACGTGGAGAAGATGTGGAAGGACACGAAATACCTGCAGGTATCTGAATGGATGATGAAATAGCCGCGACGCTTTGATGCATGCATTACGGTCGATTTCGTAATGATTGCGAAATCTGCAGAAAGTGGCCGCCGGTGGCACGTCCCGCAAGCACATCGCCATTCGCTTCGAGGGCTACGAAGCGGAGGAGAAGCCGAAGAAAAAGAAAGCGACGGTGAGAAAGCAACGCGATCTGATGCGTTGCGGTTGCGTCGCGGTCAAGCGGATACCTTTTTCAGTCCGTCCGGTCGCAGGTAGCAGCGCCGCTCCCTCCACCCATCCCGGCCGCACAGGTGGACCCGGTAAGTAGCCGCACCGCGCAGACTGAAGCGTCGTGGTCGATTTCATCATCGTTACGAAATCCTTGCAGAACCTGCCACAGGGACCCGACCTCGTGTACATCATCTACACGGATCCGAACATGGTACGTTGTTAAGGAACCCTGTCAATAGCCGCGACGCGGACGGCAGACGCGTCGCGGATATTCCAATTTGCAGCAAATGGGGCCGGACCCGATGATGCAGCAGCAAATGATGCAGCAACAGTTCATGCAGCAGCAGTTCATGCAGCAACAGATGATGATGCAGATGCAGCAGCAACAGCAGGATCCAAGTATCCATGCTACGCAGTTTTGGCGGGGCTGCTACACAGGGCAAGGGCCGTGAAATAGGCTATCCCTACTCATTCTCCCTATCTCAGGACGAGGACGTGCCGAGCAGCAAGAGTGGCAGCGACGAAGATGACGATGATGACGTGAAGAGCAAGGCGAAAGCGTGAATGGAATGAAGAGACAGCCATAGACAAAGACACGATTACGATCTAGGACACGCGCCATGGATTTTGTGATAAACCAGGATTGATAAATGATAATTTGATCATTACATTACAATACAATACGTTCATCCGTATCAGAGCATACGCTCCGGAGATTAAGGGCAGTCATCAATTAGCCGTTAACTTTTCGCCACATTTCTTCTCTGTAGAGAGTCCTACCAAGAAAATTGTCTGAGTGTTGAATACTTGATCGAGACGTTCCTTATAGTTGATTGATTTCTATCTATTGATTGACCGGACCAAAATATGTTCATGAGAATAATGGCTGAAGGTGCGTGTCACCACAATCTTCGCTCTCACAGATACTATGTTGCAACACAAAAATGAACGTTTCTAAAATGCCAATGACATTGCGTCTGAGCCATTGATATCCTCATGAAAAGTCATTAGGCCTAATGAACTTCAAGCGCGAGTCACTAGAATAGAGCAAGTTGGTATCATAATTGACTTCTTTATCTTCGATTATCTACAACCTTGTGAAAGAGAATGCTGGATTCTACAATCTACCAGATACTATCGTGCGATAGTTATAAGTACCCGAACAGAAAAGTTCAGATAAATGAATCGATACATTGCAGAAGCGCTAATTAGGAGACATTTCACTAACAAAGTTGTCAATAAAGCAGGATAATTTAGTTTGTTTTACAATGTCGAAATGTGTACAGTATATATATCAACAACGGCGTTTGACTCTCAGAATCGACTCTAGCAGCAGCATAGAAAAGTAGTGAAAGAGAATATGGAACATGAAATCAAAGCAATTTCGAAACTTTGATGGATAATCGTCTAATTGGGTATGGAATATACAATTCGCAAGAAATAATTACAGAAACTGCCTTAGAATCACTCAACTCAATTCGAATCCTGTGTTTGAGTGAATGGCGTAGCGCAGTTTGTCCAATAACACGCTCTTCTTGTTGTAATTCGGCAGCTTGAGCAGATTAAAGCACGTCGAGGCCGTCGGCAATCTGAAACAAGAATCTGACCCAGAGAACTACCGTATATGCTAAGTGTTGTCTAGCGGGATATCGTTCTCCGAAAAGGCAGTTCCTAATACATACCTGCTGCAAGATTGACCCTTCTTCATGGCAAGAAATCCTCGCACCACACTGCCCAACGTGTCTCCTGTGTCCTGCAAAGAAATTCATGAAAGTACAGTAACCATCTTCGCCATTCTGACCAAACGGACTACCGTACTACCTAAACCAAACACCTACCTGATCGTCCGACACCTCGACGCATCTGATGGAAAACTGCGGCTCGAGTGAACCGAAACCGAGTAGAGGACCACGTGAGCAACTGGTCACGAACTGCAATCAAATTAATATTTGACACAGCGAACTACAGTATACTACAACCAATCTGACCCACAGAACTATCGTATACCTTGAGAAATAGTCTCCGCTCCTCGGCCGAGAATTCCTCCTCGAGTACCGCCCATAGCCACTTGATCAGTCGATGATTCGCGTGGAATCCTCCATAATACTGCACGTTGCGTCGCAGGTCCGCCAGGTCGATGTCACTGAACCGGAACCGTGAACTGGCGCTAACTCACTGATGCGGATTCGCAAAATGGCCAAAGAAAATCAAACCTGCTCTGTCCAGAGATCAGGATCTGCAGCTCGTGCGGAGCGAAGAGGAACAGCCACGCGGGTTTCACGATCATCTGCAAATAAATCAATACTCATTGGGCCGGGAACCGTGAAATAGAATCGAAAAACGAAAACACGGACCTGGAAGCCCTCCACAAACGCCTTGCACTGCTCCTTCGTCCGCGTGAACACTCGATATTGCGCCATGCGGTGCACGTAGCCGATTCTGAGCGGAAGAATACCGTAATCCTGGCGATCAATCAATAAACACAAACTTGTTCTCGTGCGTGACTTGTATGGCGCGCCCCGCAGGCACGATGTCTATCGTAATCACCTGGAAAGAACTCACTGTATGTAGGAACTGTGGCTTTCTCTGCAAAAATCTAAATGTAGGACGCAAAAGTTAGGAGCCAAGAATTGGGTGTAAGACTGGAGCGCCGTGGACATTTGCGCCGCAATCGTGAAATGGACAAATACGCCACCGTTGTTGTCATTCTTAGGGCGCAACTGTTCATTTCACCATTATGGCGCAAATGTCACGCGCTTGTCTTTCACCTGAAAATGAGGATACATTCATGACAGATGCACAAATAAAGTATTTTGCGACAAATGTACAAATCGACGTTCGTAACGTTTTACAATGGATTTTCGTGAGTTGCGCAATCGTGAGCCCTTCGAAGAATCGACTTACCTTTCCCATATGTTCCTCATCCGTGGAGAAGTTCAGTCCCATTCCATCGATCTCCTCCTCGGTTGCACGTTTGACGAATGTCAACGACCTGCAGAATTGGTGTGTCATTTAGAAACATGCATTTAGGAACGCGACATTTTGGAACTGTTGCCCCGGACAGTTCCAAAATATCGCATTTTCAAGTGTCACGTTGCCTGGAGAGTAAACTTTTTCAGCTTGAAATGGAAAATAAGAGAAGAGATTAGGTTAATGATTCACCTGTACAATTCTGGATCAAACTGCGCCAGCTCGTCAAAGGCACACAGTGAACGGAGACCGAGGAGCTGTAATCAATCAATACGACAAATAATCAATACACAGATCAGCCAATTTCAGAATACGGTAAGTGCATACGGTAAGCGGTCCCCATCAAATCTAATAGGCAATCACTATTAGGCATAGTGAGTCACTACAATGAATGAATTTATATAATCTAGCAAAGTATTCGAATGCTGTCCCAGAAGACGGAATATCGATTGAATCCTTTCCATGCTTACCGTAGCCAACATGACAGGCGCCAGTTGCACATCCACCACGATACCTTCGTAGACCGCCTGGAATGAGCCAATTGATATCAGCAGTATCGATTACC
The DNA here is from genome assembly GCA_014805445.1 of Diplogasteroides magnus. NCBI lineage: Eukaryota > Metazoa > Nematoda > Chromadorea > Rhabditida > Diplogasteroididae > Diplogasteroides > Diplogasteroides magnus. The sequence goes on along the minus strand of JACMIF010000062.1, from coordinate 62,991 downwards.
GTACCTTCCCCAGCATCTTTCCTACAAACCGGAAGAGGTCCAAGTGATTATCATGCAGATGGGACAGAGTCGAAGGGTGCAGTTGGCCTAAAATCTCATTCATTCTAATCAAAATGTTCAGCTGTAACCTGCTGCTGTGAAAGCGAAGAGCGAAAGATTTGGATTGAAGACTGCCTTGAGGGTCAGTTCAAGGAATTCCTGAAGATCGATTTTAAATACCGAAAAAATTATTGAGAACAATGAAAACACCATTCTCATTATTGTTAATTCATGAACTCTTTCTTGCTCATTTTTAAACATCGCATTTTAGTTATTTTTATTTTGTCGCTGTTCTTCTTTATGTCCCAGCTACCGTAATCAATCGATTTTCTGTTTAGTACCTTGAAGACTCCATTCTGATCTATTCCAACTTCGTCTAGTCCCTGTTGATTGATGAACTTGACTCGGATCGTCGATCGGAGTTCCATCGCTGACAACTTCGACAGCTGTCTGTATCCATCCTCCACAATCATCGTCCGCACTACGGTAATCAGCAGTGGGAGATTCTGCGACTGTGACTGCAAGAGGGCGACGTTTACTAATGGATACTGTAGGTACACTATAAAGATAACGTCCCCTAAGCTCTACAGAATGGAGATGATAAAATAAAGCTTGCAAACAGATACAGTGCAAATAACGACGTTTCCTAATGGATACGGAAACAACTCCAGGGCGACGATCTCCAAATAATACCGTACACTATGGTTGGCAGAATGGCTATTGTCTGCGATATGTTTCACAATTGCTATGTGTATAAAGCTGCGGTCATATTGTTGGAACTGTGAAACAAATCCTATACAGTAGTAATTCTACAAATAATACCCCCGTTGGCACACGACGCTTACCTTCTCAGTTTGTATGTACTTGCGGAATAGGAGCATTCTCTCCTTCAACGGCACAACATGACTCATCTTCGTCAGTAGAAGCTGTCCTCGATTTGTGGCCTTCTCGAATTCTGCCACCAGAACTGACGATCTCACCTCTCTGAACAAAGACACTACTGTGTCTATTAATGACTTTTACAGGATCACAATGAAAAAATCCAGTAAGGAAATACTGATCTTTAAAGCTAGCTTGAAAATTTTAAATCCTGAATCAGGACATATACGGTACCCCGGGATCCACAGTTTCCCGTCCTGCTGAGTGAACGGATGACGGGAGTGTCGCTCGTAGAGCAACATGCACAGCGAGTGCATCGAGTTGAAGAGCGTCGTGGCCTCGCGAGGCGAATCGCCATCTCAAAAATATGATTATTGGTTGCAGATTGAAAAATATTTTGGGTTTTTAAAATAATTTGCTACTATATTTAGACCAAAAAATCAAAAATCATAAATAAAATGAAAATGAAAAATGTTGTGTATCGTCAAATTTTCATCTTATGTAATTCAAAACAAAAATCAAAGCGCAACTACAGCAACAACAGACAAATCGCTAAACACCGGATGCTAAACCCGCTGAATATATGCTTCTTCCTCCCGATATCAAATACGCGAATACGCAAAATTGATTAATAGGGGTTTTCTTTGGAAATAAAATATAATGAGATAATACGCATTGGTCTGTTACTAAGATCCCAAGTTTTTCTCAAAGCCAGACTCACTCTTCCTATATCAAGAATAAAATAAAATAAACAATCGGGTTAAAAAGTAATACTTACCCACGAGCTCATACCATATGGCCCTGAAGCAGAAGAGGTTGGCGAATCTCGCAACTGCGGTCAGCTCACTCAGTGACAGAGGCACGCCCTGCTCGTACATCTCCTCATCGTCCAGAATCCTGCATTTCATCACTATTTCATCATTAATCAATAATCTATAAGGCGTGATTTCGTCATCATAACTTTAAAACTCCGTACTTGATAAGAAAAGTTGCAGTTTCGGCAAAGAGATGCAATGGAGCGAGATGGAGCGTGGATGTGGGAGAGTTCTCCTGAAAATCGGGTGATTTCATTGAATTTCATCATCACGAAGACGAGATTTCATCATCAGACCAAGTTATCGATTGATTGACTTACTATGAATAGTGAGAGAGCGAGTTGCAGAGGGTCGGCCTGTATTCCATCCGGTTTCCTTTGCGAAACGCGACATAGGCGAGCGATTAGAGTGGGATTCGAGCAAAGGCCTGCAATTTACACTTCTTATGACCGTATTGATTCCTCATCTACAGTAAAAATGAGTCGAACTTATTTTTAAAATATTTTTAAAATATAAAATTCAATTTATAAAAATTACCTGCTAGAATATCCGACCGTAGAGTGGGCAGCGCAGCCATTGTACTCGTATACAAATACGAAATGCGCTCGATCCTGGAAAGATGACTCTTGGATACTGTAGCTGTCAAGTTCTACCGTACCTACTGATCGGTAGACGGGAGGAATCGAGGCCTTTCAGGTACGGCTCACTGGACACTGAGAGTTTCTTCCACAGCTCTGTAAAAAGATTAATTGCAAGTCCTAACTCAATCTACCGTAATCAATCACCAATAAATCGATATCACTCTTACAGTACTCACTCAAGATTCCATTCTTCTCCTCATCGCTCCTCCTCTCCCTGTCATACTCTCCCTTATCATTCGTGTCCTCAAAGAGCAGAGTGGCCAGCTTCTTACTCCACAGCATCTTCAGCTGCTTCACCACGTACCGCAGCGATGCCTCGGTCCTGCAGCGAATACTTCAGATACGGTAACAAGCTTATTACTGGGGTACAGGAGCGGAAGTACATTTGTTTCGTCTTCTTCACTGGAAGCTGTTGCCGATCACATGAAAGAGGTCCAAGGGGAATATTGGGGTGTCCCATAAGTAATGACCCTTTTTTTTCACTTTTTCGTTCGATCACTATTTCAACAATGATATCATTCGAGCTGATTCAAATGTAATCCCTATAGATGCCCACCACCGTCTTCCATTTTAATCCCATACTGCTGAGTCAATCCCTCCAGAACTATGCAGGCTGAGTCTTCATCCAATCGCCTAGCTGCATTTTGACCTCGTCAATTGACTGAATTTTCTTTCCCTTATAAAGTGCAGCAAGAACTCTGATTGCGTGGTGATCGCAACTAGTAGTGCCCCGATAGTATGGAGGAAGGCTGCTCTTCGCGATTTCCTATGCGCTTAGTTTGATCTGAGTCTTCATGCAAAATGTGTGTTGGCGTTATCCATGATAAGGAGAACTTTGCCTGTTTTCTTGCTGGTAAGTAGAGGTGTCCTGGTCAAATCATCCAGTTTCTGGTAGAGGACGTTCACCATAACAGTCTACACCACTGGTTGTAAGTGTCATCAGATCGCACAGAGAGCGACACTTGGAAGTGAAAATGTCAAATTCATTTGAACAGCGCTAACTTGGCAAAACGTAATTTTGCAAAGAAACGAGATACCACCTAGCAGACACCGCAGTTTGAAAGAGCTTTTCTTTAGTTACAAGATGCAATATTAGGTTTCGTTTATTTTCATTTGGTTCAATAGATATAAATAGATTTCGAACTGGTTACCTTTTGGAACTGGTATCTCTGACCAAAAACCACCATTTTATAATATTGACTTTTCCTACGACTATTGTTGGCTTTTCGAAGCAATTCTATTTTTCTATTATAGTGCTATAAGCGACCATTCAAAGTGATTTGTCTGAGAATTTTGTAACACTTATTTTTTGAGCTTATATTTTTCTTGTTTCGCCGATCACAAATACAACTATGCTTATTCAACGGTTATATTTCTCCTAACTTTCGATGGATGGCTCCTGTAAATGTCACCAGCATATTACGAAGGCAGCAACAATCTCTCATACAAAGCAGAGTTCGCGCGCGTAACTGTCGAGAAAAGCCAATTTTTTATCGAAAAATTGATTTTTGGACATCTTTTCCACAAATTCCATACTGTAACAGGAGGCAAAGAAGAGCCAATCCACGACAGGCATATAAATAGTAGTCTATGCTCTTTCCAATGGTATATGAAACATTGCATTATCAATCTCTCTAATCTTTTGAAAATATTTTCAAAAAGGGTCATTACTTATGGGACACCCTAATAGAAGACAAAAAGAGCACTTCTGCTTGATTTTCGCACTCCATTCATTACAGTTCCGAAAATTATCCAAAAAATAGTTATATGCCGAATGAAAGTAAGGCAATTTTGTGGAAAAAAAGATAAAGAATAGCTACCGTACCCGGCATCCAGAAGCAGGGAGCAATTTCCGAATACCGCGTGCCAATGCATGTGGCCACGGGACTGGGATGACGTAACCTGAATATCAGGGAAAATGGCGAAATCCTTTTTTTCATAATTCGTACCTCTCTACACTTCGCAATGAATGTGCTGAAGAGCGTCGCCCATTCGGGAATGAGGTCTTTCTGCAAAGTAATTTTTTTAATTACTAAAGTAAATTGAAAGCACAGACCGCGGTCTATGGAGGCCATCATGCGGACAGCAAGACGTGAACACACGCGTTGCGGTAGTTCTATAGAAGTTTAAAAAGCAGACCTCTATCTTGAGATACGACAGATGAAGAATGTTCGCCATGAGATTGAGCATCCTTGAGTGGTTTCCTGGCACGAGACCACGTCTGGAAATAATAGATGTGAAGGGGAAGGAGGGTAAAAAGAAAACAATTAAAACGACTCCAACATCTGTAAAAAATATGTTGAAGATGGAATATAATTCTCATCGGAATTAAATTGCATCTCCTATTGACAATATGTGAACATGAAAGCAGGACAGTGGCAACATTACGTCATGAATAACGTGTCTATTTCACCATTATGACGCAAATATCCATAGCGCTAATATCTTTAAGTCGTGAATGTACTCACTTGTTCAACAACGGCACCGCTCTTGCTAGGAATGACGTGTTTTTGAGGATCTCTCGGCTCTGAATGGGTATCACAATTTCACCTGGACAATATAGTTGGCAGAATGACTATTTCTATGATATGTTTCACAGTTATGACCACACCCAGACATATAGACATAGAACTGTGAAACATATCCTAGAACATAGTCGATCTGCAAACACTGGAGGACACCTACCGTATCATTGACATGGACAAGAATGGCGGGACAAGTGAAGAGAGTCTCTGCAGCCAGGAAGATCGTATCATCATCAATGTGCTGAACAAAAAGGATTTTTTTCTTTTGTCAAATATCGATTAATGAAATCGACTTTTAAAAAAATTGATTAGCATCTCGTTACTGTAGGGGTCAAAAGTCCAAAAATACTATGATCCCTATACATCCGGGGGACAACTACTTTAGAAGCTTAGCGCTAGAAGCTAAACAAGCACAATCCGACTATATGGCTTCATGCTCGTGAAATGAAAATGAACATAAATAAAGAAAAACTCATACATCTGTTCCCTTGAGTGGCCTCAGAAGCACCGTGAACAGAGCATTGATCGCTTCTGAAGAGAGCAGCGGCCGCGCATCGTTGACAATGCGGAAGAGGCAGTCCTACAGTATCCTCCATTTCAATCGATAAACCCAACTGAGACCAATCAATGGTCGTGTTTGCTTACCGTGAGCATACGGTAGTTCGCCGTGGTCATCAGTGGCGAGCTCATCTTGTTGCAGAGGGAGTTCAGCACAGGATGCACCTGAAACAATGTGCTTACAGAACACAAATATCGATTGAAGAAATACCGTAATACCAGTTACAGTAGCTTAATATCGATTGGATTCCCACCTGTGGCGCACTCTTCACCAGACTCCATCCTCCACAACCAGAGAAGATGATCATCCAATGGACCAACGCCTGCCAAGCCTTCTGCTCAGAAACTAACTTGCCCTGAAGGGACGGACTCTTGAGTGGAAAATATACCGTAGTCAAGCAATTACCGTAACCGAGTGCATGGCAGTCGGAAGGATACGGTAGATGCTTGTGCACAGTCGATTGCCTGCCGGAAGAGTAGTCTTCGAGATGAGGACAGAAGCGAAGTTTCGGTCCTGCAACGATTTTCATGGATTACGGTTGATGCTCGCGGGTCTGGTACATTTTGCCAAAATTTCAAACTTGAGTATTGCCCGGTCAAAAACGGTGTTTTTTTATGAAAGAGTGCACACAGGTTAAAATTCAAGCGAGACAAAAATTTATTAACGTTAAAAAGTTGGATTACGGTAGAATACAGTAATTCCTGAACCTTCTGTGCAGTGTCCATGGAGATGATCATGTGACGGCAAAGTGAAGCGAGCAACTAGGAATTTTTTATATTATTTTTAAAAGTTTTATATATATCACACCTGAAGATCCTCCGGAAATTTGGCAACGGAGAGAAATGGAGGGGTCAATCGCAGAACCTAAACATACAATTATGGTGATGCATAAAGCGTCCCGAGAGGAATATCTACCGTAATCCCGTGAACAAGTATGCACATCAAGAAAAATGCCCACCTTTGCATTCGGAATCATCTCCTTCCCACTCTTGTCCAGATCATAGAATTCTCCAAATGCCGCTCCTATTTGTTCGCTGAAATTAATATCTCATATTTTCGAGGAACGATTTTACAAATTTTCAATAATAGCAGAGAGACTCATGTTCAAAAAATTAACGAACTGCACAGCACCTAATGTGAAGATTTACTATTTTCAACTGCTAATTTCAAAATTCTCGCTTTGTAGAGTTCCTCAAATAAAATTTACAGAACGGCTTCGTTATTTTTGACCCATGTTTGTAAGATACCAAAAATGTACGCCAATCGATACTTACAGTACTCTCTGCCTGAATGTGCTTCGTGCCAGGAGCCTGCGTGCTCTTGCCTGCAAGGGCACCAGCCACTCCTCCACTCCTTTCTCTTCTTCCGTACCATTCTGTAAATTACGAAATTTATGCCCAGTGGATAAAATACTATCGTTTTGCGTCGAGAAATTTTTTTTGAAAATTCATTGTAAAAAAATGGTTACGGTATCAAAACGGGTTATCAAGGATGACTGACATCAAGTCCCAAACATATTCTTGTACTAAAAGTGGAATCGATTGCAATTTTTTCAGGCAAAGATTTAAATTGCTGGTCTATTGGAGAGCTAGCAAATTATTTCCAGCTATGAACACTTTCCGCATCTTACAATCTGGGATTGGGCCAAAACGACATACTATTCCTAGTTGCCACAACGAGTATCAGGGCGAAAGACAACAGCGTCGTGAACATTTGCGCTATTATGGTGAAACATACACTTGCGGCGTACATTGATGTCGTATCAAACACGCAAATGTACATGGCGTTCGCGTCATTAACTCTGTGCACTGTTCTATTCACCCAAAGTTCTAAATCGGTAAATTTGTCGTCATTCGCGGTTGTCGATCAAGGGATGAGAACCGCGCAGCGGAGAATAATGACGACATATTTACCGATTTGGAATTAGAAACCCATATATTTACCTCATTTCCTCTGCTTCGTTCGCTCATTTCAGCATTGTCGTAGGGCGTAGTGTATCTGTAAAAATAGCCACTTCGATGCTAAAATTCATTCGTTCCCATTTTCCCCTCCAAACGTCGGCCGTCTGTTGTAAGAGCACGACTCGGGAAAATAGGAATGAGCACTCCATACTCGGTCCTTTTCCCTCTATTTTGAGGTGCTCAAACACCGGAAACGGATTGAGCGAACAGCTTCGGCCCACTCTTTTCCTATTAAAGGAGAGTGTAATCAATGAACCCTTGTAGCAGTATGCAAACAGTTTCATCCAATGTTCAATGTATGCGAAAATTGAATCCATTACGTTTTCCCCTAATTCATGATGCTATTTGTGGTCGTCAATACTTGTTGGCTTCCAGGGGCCTTTCAAGACACAAAATATTTTGGTGCCGGGCACCTCCATTCCGGGAAAAAGAGGGAGAGACAACAAGAGAAACCAGACATGACAGAGGTGCTTAGAATTAGACGGGAAAGGTTTGAGGGGTGGAAAAGTGTCGCAGTTACGACCCTCGAGGGTCTAGGGTTCACTGAACCCATTTCCGTTGCAATTACCACAATGGGCGCAATTCGAGCGAAAAGCGAGACAACTTTATGCTTTGACGAAAACCGTGACAAGAAATGGGTGAAACAAAATGTTGAGATGGCAAGGAAACACCTGAAAACATGGTCAATATAGCACCTTGAAAGGGTTGAAAGCTACACATTGGAATTCGGTATGGCAAGATGTGGGATAAAGCACTTTGTGAAATGGCAAGGGCGTCGAGAGAAGATAAGTAAAGCCGAGCTACATGATGAAAGTGAGATTATCTGTTCTATAATCGATGAGAAAATGACAAGGATTCATATTTCCGTTACTATGGCATTAGGGGATACGGATTCGAGAGCACGGAGACATTCCTGCTCTACACCTATACACATCACACGCCAAAAACAACTTCTGATTGAGGATCTTTGCAAAGGTCGTGCGTAAGCAGATGGAGGAAACGGAACGAAAGACGTGAGATGAAGACTAGGGAAGAGCATCATGGAATTTCTAACCTTCCCAATCTCTTCGGAGCGATCTCATAGAACTTATCTGATAGAAACGACAGCTCGGAAGAGATTGGGGAGGTTAGAACATTCCATAATGGCTTCCTTACTAGTAAATGCCAAGTGTGTTACTCCAGGGTAAACAACATGAAATGATAAGTAATTCTTTGTGCTCAGCACCTCAACAGCAAAAGAATATAATCGTTAGTGTTAGTGAGCAAAATTTCTACAAGATACCACGCGTGAAAACGTGTACTGAGCTCAAAATGCACAAAAAAGGACTAAATAAAATGGAGTGTAAACAATCGATCGATATTAGGGTCAGAATTGGCCTAAAGGTGGAAAATGAGAGGGAATCAAACCGCGGTTTGCGTCCTGGAGCCGCTCTTGTGGACGAGAGGTCGCTTGTCCTCATTCGAAGACGAACGAGCGTGACTAAATAGGCATTTACTAATCTTTAAAGGGCATTTCAAAATTAAATAAATAAATAAAACAGAATATACCTGTGCCCATTGTTGGAAGATACTGCCTTCTGCGGCATGGAGTTCATAACGATGGCCGCTGCGCGTTCGTCTACAAAAAAAACACCTTTCATTATCTATAAGAGGATGTTTGAGATTGAAACCAATTTAGATGGACGAAAACAAGTCGGGTTAATATTTAAAATATGCCTTTAATTAGTTCAAAAATAACTTGGATGAGTCGAAAAGCAGTCACTGACCGTGTTGTTGTTGCTGTCCTTTCTGCTTGCGCATCTTCCTTCTCGCGGCAATCAAGTCGATCTGTCGCTTCGTTCTCGGAATTCGAATGCGCATGAAGCAGCACACGATTACCACTGCAATTAACGCCTCTAAGCTGCAGAACCACTCCAAAATTCACTTAAAATATAATGTACCACAGCTCATTGTCGCCTTGTTCAAGCCTAAAGTCCCAAAAATATGGCAGAAAGCGCTGATATCTTCCGCGTATCAAAATAGACATATATTAGTTATTGGAAACAGTCAAAAAGGGCCTATTCGCGGCCTAAATAGATGTGAAAACAAGGAAAGAAGGACTCACCCATGATGAGGAGGACGCCCGAGACCAGAGCGATGAGCATCCAAAGCCGCAGTCCGGGTGCAATGTACTCATCCAGAGCGGACAACGAGCTACTGCTTCTAACACCGAAGCTCTGCTTGTCCAGCACCATCCTCAAGCCCGAACTGGTCTCGCGTCGGAGCGGAGGAAAAGCTCGTAGTGTACCCCCTGTGCGCCGAGTGCGTTTAAACTTTTCCTACTTTTCCCAAGCACTATTCCACGGTTGTTTAGATTTTACGGTTTTGGGGAGCGAGTTTTTTGAACATTTTTTCCCGCATCGTTTTTGTCATCTTTATAGTTTATACATGTAAATTAATGTTCGTTATTATTAATATTCGATTTGCAGAGATCAAAATGGAGCCACCTAAGGTAGCCACCATCAATATATGGGATGATCGAATCGACATGGTAATAAGGTAATGATTGTTCGCTCATCACTGTCTTCGTTCAGAATCTGCTGCTGCAGAAGTACTCTGCGATCCAGCTCCGCTCGGAGAGGAACCTCATCAAGATTGACCTGCCCGAGCCGCCTCCACGCGAGGAATTTTCGGTATTCGTTTTCTCATCCAATTTTACGATTGATCAGTGTGAGAACACCTCTGACGTTGAATGATGCTGTCAAAATCATCTTGCAAAGCAATGTCGTGTCAGGAAATCACATTATGATGCATGATGATATATTTTACGAATAATATTTATTATGTTATCACTGCGTAGGTATCACAATGGAGATTTTGGCGCGGAGCTGAATGCAAAGCCATTGAGATGACCGGAGCAGTGAATCATATCATTCATATATAATATTGTAAATGGCTAACTTCCTTATGTTTCTGGGGTTTCTCACTATTGGGAAATCGCGCCGCAGACCGGCTAGTTATATAATATTATACGCTATTCTTGCAGCACATAGATTCTATAATGCCGACTCGTCAGCGTGTCTTCAGTCCTCCACTGCAATTACAGAGGAACTGCTTCATGTACGAGGCGATCAGAGAGATCTCGCGTAAGCAGTCCGTCACTAAGGTTACTAAGTTGTTTGGCATATTTTTTACTGTAGGCTATGGATCGACAGATGGAATGAATTTGCATCTTTTATGTCTTTCCGCATTGATGAGCAATTGTCTCTGATGAATGATAGTCAACCACTCGCTCAAAAGAACAGGCAGAGAAAATGCAAATCCGTTCCAAAAATTGATCATACCTACTACTGTACTAGTAAACTGTTAACTGATACATCAGTAAAGTAATCGCCCGTTCATATTGCACGGAAATATTTTTAAAAAGACAAATGAGGGCGAGCTCCCCCTACGCTTTCATTATATTTTATTTTCCATGCAATTTTAACTATCCATAAGCTTGTGAACTGTTAACTTGCATGCCTGGTGAGCTACTGGACTGCTAACTGGTATGTTACTGTAAATTGACATTGCAGATTGCGATTCTCGGTTGTGGTGAACTCTCGTTCGAGAAGTATGCTATGAACATGATTTCGGATGCGAAGGTGATCATAAGACATTTTCTTTTCTTTCGGGCTGGGGGTAATGGTGACTGTAGCACAAAAGACATTTTCACTACTCGCTAAAACCCATAAAAAGTTGAGTAAGTGTCCTCGATTTGTGCATTTATCGCAAGATGCATTAGTGTTGCAAATGAGTTGAATGCTTGCGTCAATCAGCCAATGATTCATTCCCACAGTGCGCCAATGAATGATGAGAAGATGAATGAATCATTCCGTGGCTGAATTATCCCATTCATTTCCAAAACACTATTGTGCATCTGTCCTTTGCGTCGCCGTCACCCCACCCATCATTTCTCCTTCTGGGCCCGTGTACATAAAGCTCATTTTTCTGGAAAATGGCGTAACAAGGGTAGGTGGAGCGTTTTCCTGAAACGTTCCCCCTTGCCCTCGTGGCGTCATATTACCGGAAAATCACCTCCATGCACACGGCACCTGGGGCAAATTCAATGAAATGTTCCAGGTGGAGCACATCGTCTCAGTTGACACAGACAGTACCTCACTCAGCAAGGGAGTTTATACTTTGGATGTGAGTTGATTATGAGGGATGACGACACTTGCGCACAAACACATTTCTTTGCATAACTTTTTTATAATGAGTATTTTTACTAACGTCAACAGTAGAAATACTCGTCTCGTTGATACGATCATTTTTCACTCTAGAAAATTTTTATCTTTTCAATGAAAAAAGGTATGGCGTACGTGTTGTGATCCCGATTATGACATACAGTAACCCATTACACTTAAAGTTACCGTAGTTCTACCCAGGCTCAACCTAATGATCGGGATTTGAAATGGATTTAGATATAATTTTAGCAGATCATTGACAGTGTTGGAATCAAAAACGAATCATGTATTCAGAGAATAATTGACGAGAATCACCTATTCGCAAAGAGAAACGCCTTGCCGATTCATGTCGAGGTTTACAAAGGTTAGTCTTTGCAATAAAAACACATTTATTTAAATAATTAAGTTAATATATTTAAATTTAAATCTAAATAAAATAATTTAAAAATTGAATAGGAGACATTCTCCATCCTTGCCGAGTGCTGTCCGATGTGGACGTCTGTTGCTCCACTGAAGTGTGAGTTACTGTAATATTATTACTGTTCTGTAGTAGTTACTGTAGACCTATTACTCTCCCTGCAATCTTGTTGTTACTGTAGACCTATTAATGTTACCGCAGTCATATTGCTGTAGGATTCTACCGTACCTCTTTCCAGTTGCGGACTTAATGACAGCATGTTTAATGAATTTAAATTTAAAGAATCGAGCACATGCCCGAAGAGGCTGCCACTGCCCTGCTCACTACAGTACTCACTCAGGTACAGTAGTTTTTAGTTTTTGGAAATATCAATCGATATTTTTTTAGATCAGACCCAAAGCCTACATCCTCTCAACTCCGAACCACGAATACAACGGCGTTTGGGGTATGCCAGGTATGTTACACTCCATTTTATGGGGGAGAGTGGGATTACTAGGGTGTCGCTATCAGTGACTTAATTGTTAGTGCAATTGTCATTCGTCTAATCTCCGCTGAGGTGTTGACTCTCTTTTGTGATAAACAATTATTCCGCGGATTATTCCAGCACTGAACTTTACGGTCATTTTAAGGCAAATTCCGCCACGACGATCACTATTTCGAGTTCAACCGCGAACAATTCAAAGAATGGTAAGATTGAAGGAAAAAACAACAAAATACACTATGTTTAAGGCTCGCAAAGAATGTCCATCCACCGTACACCTACGAGATCAGCTATGTGGGCAAGCTGCTTGGTGAGTGTCTCAGCACGATTGTTTCGATTACGGTATTCGTTTGAGACTACATACACTTGGATGGAGCAACGCAGTTTGCTGTGATTCGCAGGGAGGGAGATGAGAGTGGAGTGAAGATCGAGGGAGAGGAGGTGTATGAGAAGGTGAGGGCTGCAATAGGGTTTATAAATGGCAATACAGTGCATTTCTCATTCGTCCTGTTTCCACTGAGCTGTTGTCACTATTTCCGACAGACAACCGCTCCGAGTGGATTAGACGAATGGGAAATGCACTTTACTACCAATTTGGAAACCATAATCACCTCCAAACACTATCATCTCATTCCTCTCTGAACTTCTTTGTGTTTGAAGACTGGAAGATAATTTCGATTTAAAAATAATCGATTTAAGTTTTATTTAAATTAGCTCATTTTCAGGTTGGCGACTTCGTGTACCACAACAGCTGGGGCCGTGTGGCCGAGTGCATAATGGTGGATGCCGTAAAAGAGTATCTCAAGACATTCCCCTTCAATGAGAAGGACTTGCAGGTGAGATCAATGTTAAAGAACCCTATCACAAAGAAATGACAGGGTCTCTTAACATTTGTCATCGAATCCTCTTTTGATCGCCATGGGGGTTGTATGAATGATATTAGTTTAATAGATATAAGGTAACCAACTCACTCACGGATATTCTAAAGCAGTCTTGCCGTATAAAGCCATCAACTAAATCAGTGTTTTTTAGAGATCTCGAAATTTGTGGCAATCATTATCAATCATAAAGAGCTGCGATAGACAATAGCTCAGGATAAATTGTCACTTGTTCAGTCAATCGGAACGGTCTCCTTCTGGCGCATTCCCGTATCCGAAGTACTCAAGTGTGGGACGCTGTGCAAAGAAATATGTGTGACTGAAGATGAGACGATGTGAGGATAACATTTTCAGTCTTTTGAACTCGCAATTTATTTTCATTGCGAATGGGAAAAGAAAATTTGAATATGTTTTTACCATAACTCCCTTTTTATTCACCTCTCCACTTATTCCCCTCTCTTGTACATGAGTCACTAGCATACAAGACATGTAGCCTCATTATTATTGGTGTAAGATAGGCTTCCTTTATCATTGCATTTGTCATTCGTCTAAACTCCGCGGAGAAATTATCTATCGCATGAAGAGACAGCTGCTCCGCGAAGTTGAGACGAATGGCAATCGCATTAATAAAGGAACCCTAATGTAACATAAATAAATAAATAATTTGTATGTTTTCAGGTTGAAGCTGACTTCCCTCTTCCCTTCCATGTTCTTCTGTTCCCAAATGCCAGAGACGAAGGCGGCAGCAGTCGCAATACCATCTAAGATCAGTCGGGAAGATGCCCTCAACGGCATCGGCCATCTATTCGAGTAGCCAATCCAACCAAGATATTGTAGGTTACTGTAGTTTACTATCCTGATACAGTAACCCTTCCGTAATACTACAGTAACCTCAAGTTGTACCCTACAGTTCCCTACCGTATACTCATAGTCCGTGCTTCAGCACAAGTTCCCCAAGCAATTCCTTCCTCTTATAAGTGGTAGATAATAATTGGGAATTTATCACAAGATAATAATGACTAAAGATAGTCGTGCATGCTATCCGATCACTTGTTTTGTATATTGTTGTTGATGTATCTCTAGCTAGGCTAGCATCATGCTCTCAAATAGGTTGTGTGTCGCATTCGGATTTAAAGTGCGACTTTTTGACGACCGGTCGGAATGAGTTTACACCCAACTATGATCCACTTTATACCCGAATGCAACAAATATGCCAAAATCTTGCATGTCTTCCACTTGTTGTTGTTAGGCACCAGAAATCTTCCTTTGGATGGCCTCTCGAATTTCGCCTCGTTCCATTCCCCGTTTGCATTTCTCGCGAGTCTTCGGTGTTGTTCTTTTTACACTGGTAACACACGCTTTATTTTATGCACGAGGTGCCTTACGGTTAGCCAATCCTGAAATATACGTATTATATGCATTTTCTTTTTTAGTATTACATCGTATGCATTTTTTGTGGACAGTGACACTTTGGATTCGTTGCTTCGAAACTGATCTATGATTTACAAAATAAGAGCAGTGAGAGACAAGAAAGTCATGGAAATTTGCGCCATTATGGTATATGAACAATTGTGCCATCACAATCAAGGCGCAAGTGTCCATTTCACCATTGTGGCGCAAATCTTCTTCGCGCTCTTGCATTTCACCCCAATAAGACTTCCAAGATGTCACCACATCACCCGTTCCAAGTGGTATGCATAACAATCCCGTGTCGTTTAACCCCGTTCTCACTTATTGTCAGCACCACGAGTAATCATTTCAACGTGTCTTCACCTCCTTCTGCCCTCCAACATATTGTTTTTGTACATAGACTCGAGATGATTGACATCTTTCCGTGGTAATCAAACCACTGCTCTAAGAAGAGAGCAGTTCCACTCTATTTGTAACAGTAATCGACGACTATGATGAATACATTCTTCCCTCCTGCAAGGTCACACGAGCAATCATGACTCCAAAAGTAGACATTCGCTCTTATAGGGTGAAAGACTCGAGCACCATGTACATTTGTTCCGTGCTTGTGAAATGGACAGATGCTTGTCGTCATTATCACGACGCAAATATCCATTTCATCCTTACGGCGCAAGTATCCATGACGCTCGCATCTTCGCCCCTTACCAGAAGTGTCCGTATCGCAGAGACAAGTCCCTCCTAAGCCAATACGAAATGTCCTTTTGTGGAATACGAGGTTCGTCGGAAGAGAGGTATAGGATATGGGGGCAGTTGTAGCAATGGAGTCCAGGTGTCTTCTTCCCGTGTTCTCACTCACTCTCTCCATTTGCCCCTCTCTACTCTGATCATCCCTGTCTGACTCCTGAGAAAGAGAGAGTCAGGTAGCCCCCCGTGTTGTGTCTTCTTCTTCCCCTCTGTCACTACTCGCCTTATGTTCTTTGTGAGAAGACACACACCTCTTGTTCCAGTTGTCCCCCCACAAAGTCAACTCTGCCATGGATGAATGCGCCACAATGGTGCAAAGGAGCACCTGACCAGTGATGGCACATCCCTCTATTTCACCACTTAGGCGCAAATTTTTTTCTATAACGGTAGTAGAGTGCATTCGACGTTAGTACAATTCAGTTGTCTATCGCTTAAGTGCTCTTACCATTAGTGAATTAAACGGCAGACGAATGCACTCTACTATCGTTTTGGAAACACTATCTGACAGTCGACTCCTGTCGCTAATCCATCATTTCGTGTTGCCAAAGTTGTGGCGCCAGGTGTTTCTGATTTTCGCTTTCATCTAGGAAGCTGACATTTCTATTCCTGAGCAGTCTACATTGAGCGACAGAATCTCATAGGAGTTTCAGCCCATTGCTTTTGGTATTTATGAAATATAGCTAAAGATTCGAATCGAAATAATTGCGTACTTGCATAATATGCCGTATTCAACTGTATGCCTTGTCTGTCACCCACGTACCGTGTTCGAATGTCTCTAACAGTCCATTTCAGGCCATGACATCATGCTTCCAGTTCTCTCGAACATCGACCGCCATGCACCATGTACGTTGGGATTTGGGTCTCTACTATGATTGGGCAATTGATTGACAATGAATAAGTGCATTCGTTGCCTCTAACTCTATGCCGTGAGATCGGTCTCTCATCAGAGAAGGAATACCGGGTAGAGAAGAAAGAGGGAATGTACTCCCTCAGCCAATCGCCCAACTAGTCTCTATTAGGGTCTCGCTATCAGCGACTTCAGTGCAATTGCAGTTCGTCTAATCTCCGCGGAGCGGTTATCTATCACTTGAGCGAGATAACCGCTCCGCGGAGATTATGCGAACGGTAATTGCACTAAAGTCACTTATAAAGACACCCTAGTCTCTACGCAATTGCGCGTGGTCGTACAGGACAATAATGAGTGGACATGACGAGAATATGGAAACCTCTATATGGGAATACTCCCAAGTGCTGTAATAGCTCACGCACTGTCATTTTGTATCCCCGTTCATCGACGTCAATTGTGATGTTATTAGCTCATAGATATTGCCTCTCACACACATTTCACCTGTCTGTATTCGATCATTCATTCTGTCCCACCATATTTCCTCATTGTCATGCGTATATGTCCATCCTTCCACATGTCCACACGCTGTCAATCATCTCTCAACGGCGTCGTTCTTGCGCATCCCGGAAGCTGATAATTTGCCTTTGTCGGAAAACGCGCCCACTAGTGGCCACAAGCACTCCCCGGGGGTGGCGCAATAGGCATGCAGTTCATAGTTGCATGAAAACATCGTTCAAATCAAATGATCTGTCTGCTTTGCATGACTTTGGAGGGGTTAATCTTTCTTCCACTTTTACCGACCAGCAACTGCCGCGGTTTGATGCATGGGTGCGGTGGGTACACTAATCCCCGGGCCATTTTCTTCTCCTCCCCGGTCCTACTTTTGCTTTTGAGCGAGAGAATGGGAGGATAGGGGTAGAGGGGGGATGATGAACTTTTCTCGCGATTTGCGTCGAGTCTGAGAATGCGACTCTGGTGCGCGTTCACTGTGCCCAAATATTCTCACCCTTTTCGCGAGTGAATGCCAAATCACTCATTCGCACTCTTCAACTGCTACTTACCACCATAAGTATAAACACTTGGCCTGCTTTTGTCTTCGAGGTCGAGCAGCAGTAGTCCTCCTCTAACCTCATCAAGCACCATCTTCAGTCCCCATCCCCTCTTCCACAGTGTTCTTCTGTCTCAAGAGGGGCGGGGGCTGTCAGTAGAAGGGAGAGGAGGACCTAAGAATGAGGAAGACCCGGTCATCACAAATGGAACGACCTTGAGAGAGTGTCCTCGTGTGGACGAATATCTCTCCTTCCCTCCACTTTCGTCTCAATTCGTCCGTCTTGCCCAACCTATTGTTGTTATGAGCCGTGCACGTCTCCGTGTGTTATTTCTCCGTCTTTTCTCTCCTGAAGGCGGAAGGAGACCGGCGAGTAATCGTAGCCTTGAACGTCTTGTGGCTGTGATACTCACAGACTTAGGCCTTCCATTCTGAGAGTGTCGATCAAGTTGCCACGCGAGGAATGTTTCTCATCTCGTCAATCTCTGATGAGTAACACGTTCCAGCTCACTCTTGTTGTGTCTTCTCCTCCTCCTCCTCTTTGCGTCTTCTCCTTTCCTATAAGGCATATTCCCCCCGTCAACCATTCAAGTCTTTGGCCATGGCCAATATTTTCAAGTCCATCTTTGACCGTCTTCGTCCAGCTAGCAAACCACCACCACCACCGCCTAGTCCTCAAGTCTGTTATGACCATTGACCACGACAGTAATCAGGAAGAGAGCTCCTTCATTTAGATGACAACGACTAACGCGGACAAGGACGCAGTCTTTTGGAAGGCCCTCCTTAATCACAAGATGGGCAAGAAGAAGCCCAAGAAGAAGTACCAGAAGCTGACTAATGCAGGGGAGCTCGCAGAGAAGCATAACATTGCAAAGAAGGACGTCGAGAGAGTCAGTAGTAGCTTGTACTTCTGCAATCAAAAGTACATCCCTTGAGGAACTAGTACTGCAGGCTCAAGTGCATTCTCAGCTTTTCTGTCATTGCCACTTCAACGGGGGCGCTTTTTGAATGTGACGCGCCAGCCAGCCTTTGAGACAGACCGAAATGAAATAAGACAAAAAATGTGGCTGTTTTTGACGATTGTTTGCGTAACACGATGACAGAACGCTGCTGCGGAGGCGTCTTCACTAGGGCTCTTCAGCATAAACATGCACCAGATTGAATGAGCTAAAAGTGTCTCCTCCGTCAAGATTGCCTCTTCTGGCCGGTATTCGTTTGCGCCTAAGGCCTTCATTCGGTAAGAGTGGAGAAATCAACGGTCTCGGGGACGCTTACACCCGCCGCCATAGTAGATTTCGGGGCAAACAGGAAACGAATTGAGGCTCGAGAGGCTTGGGCTGAGATGAAGGAAAGAGTATTGTAGGTGTACAACATCTTCATAGCGATGGACGATGATGACTCGGGCACGATCTCAGCTTCAGAAGTGAGTTCCAAGAGATTATAAGAGGTGAAAACGGGGCGAATTTGAGGTGGCGGCCATGCTGATGGGCTTCGGATGCGACGTCTCGCCCAAGGTCGTGCAAGCAGTTATGCGGACATCGGACAAGAACGGCGACGGCGAGATCAACTTCGATGAATTCCTCGCCGCGGTCACGTCCAAAGTCAAGGTGAATATATTGGCTGTTGTTTTAACATTTATTTGTTTTATTTTAATTCTATTTAATATATTTTAATGATGTTTCAGCAGAACAACAATGCTGAGATCGATGTGATGTTCGACCGGCTGACTGAACATGATCACGTGAGTGATAGGTGATCTACTGAAACAAGTACATGGTTCAGATGTCCGCTGACGAGCTAGTCGTTTCTTGGAAGGAAAAGTTGCACACCAGGGCCACGGCCATAGTGGCGGCAGCTTCCGAGTCGTCCACCGTGTCTTCCACTAAGGAAAACGACGCCAAACACTCGAAGGAGGTCGATACTCTTTGTGACAAGTTCATAACAATGTCGCAGACAGTATAATAATAATATTGTTCACCCACGGTAATGCATTAGGTACTTGTTGTAAACAAGCGAGCTACTTCAGTCGAAACCTTGTAGTTCTCGGAAATTTACATCGCAAATTACTAGTGTTGTTGATTCAATTGTGAATTGTGCTGTCTGAATTCCCCACATCGTCATTCCCTATTCACTTGTTCCCACACAGATATTGTGGCTTCTGTAAATATACGCATCACTTGAGAGAGAGACATACTAATAAAGGCAACTGCTAAGCAGCGCAGTCTGGATAAAGATATTAATTTCGGTCTTCCGGATTTATTCTTCAGCAAACTTCAGCATTGTTACGAGTGCAAACAAAAAAGTCTCAATAGTGATCTTCTCAGTATATAGACGAAATACTCAGTATATGTACAGAAGGAATGTGTTGTGGGGTGGGTTGAGCTTTGGTAGTTTATGAGCAACTAATTGTAAGAACTAAATAACCGTGTGCAACAAAAAGGAGAGTCAATACTACACGAAAATGCTATCGCAATGCTTCTTCAGTGAATATGTACAGGTTCAATTCACAGGATGAGAAAGGTGGGTGGGTGACTCGTATCGGGGACATCTTTCCGTTAGTGGGCATTCATCCACCCGAGAGCGGTGGAATGATGGCGATTTCCGATGAGGCGTTCAGCAGCACAACCTAATTATGAATGAAATAGTGTTGGCAGAGTGAATACCAACGATCATTCCATCTCTCTGTGTTCTCTATCGCGCGGTCATGTATGTATCCAGAGACGATCGCGCGAGTGAGAGCGTAGAGAGACGGGATGCGCTTCGGGATTCATTCTGCCAAGACTATTATGAGAAGTAAATGATGAGATAGATATACACACTTATTGTTAGGAAGCGCCAAGTGCGAGCAAGGGGAAAGAACAGGATAACAAAAGACAGAAAGATGTGATGTTTCACTGCTGTGTCAAGATAATAAACCACCTAAGTCTATATCTCCTGAAATCTCAAATACTACATGATCATGGCTGTGACCAAATAACTATATCACCGCGCACAAATCATAACGGCCACCTTGTAGAATACAAATGACTGTTTTTGCACTATATTTTATTGTTACTGTGAGCACTCTGCCACTGACGCAGAGATATGTTTGGCACTAGTGTGGGCGCCGCTATAAATTCATCGCAAATGATAAATGACCTCTCATTGTTTTCATCGTTGCCCGCGTTCAATGAAAGTTCATTGTTTCCAACTGAGCCAAACGGACTACTTGTATTCTCATGAGAGCAAGAAATGATATAGGATGATCATTTATAGCGACGCTCACACTATTTGTCCATGAATGGATGAATGACATCTGATTCATGATCAATTGCGTCATCATGATGAAATTGGCCCGTGAGCCGTCAATTGTTGTCACAATTTTTTTTATCATTACGATTCAAAATGTTCATGAACGCAGCGTGCTTCACCCTTACTTAGTAATCATTAGAGCCATACATGCAAGGGTGACTTCAAAATGCTTGATGCTAAACGTTTCATGCCTTTCACAAAATTGCACGGCTCAAATGTCGTTTCGGCGCCGAATTCGATTTCATTGTCAATGGAACAAAGGGGATGATGCGTCATTCGATGGAACACTTACAGAGTTATCGTTGAGGTAGTGATGATCAACGGCCAGGATGCAAGCGGACTCGATCTGCGACAGACCCGAATACAACTGAAAAGAGGGAACTTAATCCAAATCGAAAAACTTCCTTCATATTTGCACTTGAGTGTCTGCTGGATGAGAAGATTTTAGTATCAGCCAGAAATAATTTTCATTCAGGGCAGGTATATACCCCGCCTTTTACGCGAAAAATCGACCTGATCAAACCCTTCCTTAGTGTGAGAGCAACAAGTTATTTTTATCCTAGTCTGCCACGGGCGACCTGTTTGAACTATGATGCCAGAAGTCGTAGCATCACGTGGGCCACTCTACTTTGATAGTGTAATCTCGTGAGAGACAGAGTTGTTTGTAGTGCAATGCGGTTACAAGAAGTGACCAGAGGTCTAAATCAGTAAGCGGACAGAGTGAGTGAATCTCGTTTAGTCCAATTGCGTAGGGTCAGCTTCCCGAGTTCGTCTTCTCCTTCATTTTTCTCCTCTGCAGACGCTTTTCTTGGGACGCGCCGAAATCAAATGAAATGAACGGGCGTTTGGCAGGAAATGAAGGCGAGACACGCGCCCCATACACACATCGGAGGACCAAGGTTGGTTGATTGTGTTTTCCAGCACTTGGTGCGGAACGAAGTTTACGAGAAGAGCGATTTGGGAGGTTCGTGAAAAGTGGATGAAGCAGGGTGCAAATACTACTAGGGACCCTAAGACAGAGATCTGATATACCAAATATGATCAAGAATAGGATGGGGAAAGCAAGCAGAAGTGCATATTTATATCGTATAATTACGTCGGAGCCGTTGTCTCCCTCATGTGATGGATAGCCGCTCCGAGGAAATTGGACGACAGAAAAATGCACGTCCGCTTGCTTTCCTCACCCCAGTCTTGATCGTAAAATGAAGCCATCCAGCATGTCTTGCGAGCACCCAAAAGAGCGAAAATTTCGGTATTTTTAGTTGAAACCGGAGAGTTATTGCGCTAAGCACTAGCAATTCCGTCACATTTTTGCTGGGTACACTCTTCAAGCACTATTTTGAGAATGATCTCTGTCCATGTGTGAGGCATACGGTAATTGCTGGAACGTACATCGCGGAAGAGGAGGTGCTTGAGGTCGCTGTAGGGCATTTTGATGGGCAGCTTCGCCTTGGCCTCTTCACACATCATAAGCTCGCGTGCTTTGCCGAAAAATCGCACACGGACCTCCACAGAGGCAGCCATACCGATGGGCTCTGAAACGAAACGTTTATTTTCAAGTAAAATAGAAAAGTAGTAACACGGGAACACTTGAACGCTCGCGAGCGAAAACTTGAAGAGCTTAAAGGAGCATGATGCAATCGATAAAGTTAAGAAACCATATCACTGTTAAGAACTGCTTGGTCTTTCAGCGAAATGCCTTAGCTGGCAAGTTGTGTGGAGCTTGCCGCCGTTTACGAAAAATAGGCTACCGTACGCGACCACACCACGATTTTGAAATGAGGGAAAATTCTTGATCTCTCTCGCACTTTTCCGACGATTTTGAGGCGTTTGCCACCTAGTTGTTGTCAATTTCGCGGTCATTTATTTCGTTTATTAACGTTTGCATCTTTAGATGACCGATCACGAGAAGTTTGATTCCATCCTGCTCTCCTTGGCCCAGCAGGTTCGTTCGCTTGATTTATTGTTGTTGTGGTCGCCCGGTTGTCATAGCGACCACCAGCGTACATGGCTTGCAAGAAATATATTGTATATACAATTAAATTTACAAGAGTAAACGATGGAGTGACTGGGTCTTCCGATTCAGGATGATATATTGCATCGAAAATATGGCTAATTTCAGATGCCAGGAGGTGTTCCCGATCTCTTCGATGTCCTCTTCTCGTTTCTCAGTCGGAAAACGGACTTCTATACCGGTGCAGGTGTGTGAAGTTCGGTATCTTCTCACGGGCAAACGGGATTGGTATTTATTAACCCTCTAAGGCATACATGGGGGGGGATTTCGTGTCTGTCATTTCACTGCCAGGTTGTTATAACGAAAATCTGATCAGTTATAGTGAAAAATGATCAATTCGGCACAGCAGAATGATCCCGCTGATTTTAGAAGGTGGTATCGTGATTTTATCACGATCGTGAACATGCATGCTCTATAGTTATCTAATTGTCAGGAATCGACGAAGCCCGTGCGATGGTGACCAAATTCTTCGAAAAGCACGGAAAGGAGGCCTACCAGGTAAAAGGAATGTACCCGAGTACAGATGCTTAATTCAAACTGCTCAGATGGAACAGGCGAAGAAGAAGGAGCGTGAGGAGAAGGCTCGACGACTGGAAGAGGCCAAGAAAGCAGCCGAGAAGAAGAGGGAGGAGGAAGAGAGGCTGAGGGTACAGGGACCCAGTGTCGTTGAGGTGGGATCATGTCAAATTAGTTGTGAACCTGAATGACGTCGATCGAGCCGATCTGGATAAGTAGTATTCATGGAAATTAAATGCAAATGAAATGAAAGAACAAGACTGTAAGGAAGTGAACGACATGCTCTACGTGTAACTGGATTGGAGCATGGAATCAACCTTTTGCTATCAATATGAGGATTATGATTTAAGTTCGCTCAAATTGAACAATCCTACTTGGCATAATTTATTGCGATCTGGAATATAGCATGTAGTCCTGTTCAGATAACTGACGAGGAAGCAGCTGAGTTCGAAAGGAAGCAAAAGGAGAAAGAGAAGAAGGAGACTGAGAAACTGGCTAAGGGGGACACCAAGGAGGATGAGAAGGTATGCTTTTTGCTTTGTTACTTCGTATGGATAGTTCCTTCCCTGCATCGTGGAAATCTGGAAGATATCTTTGTTTGTTCTGACGACGCAATT
Organism: Diplogasteroides magnus; assembly: GCA_014805445.1. Taxonomy (NCBI): domain Eukaryota; kingdom Metazoa; phylum Nematoda; class Chromadorea; order Rhabditida; family Diplogasteroididae; genus Diplogasteroides; species Diplogasteroides magnus. The sequence goes on along the minus strand of JACMIF010000062.1, from coordinate 39,103 downwards.
TTGAGACAGACTAGTGGATTAGTGTATACTCGTCTTGCATAGCTGATATAACATGTGAAAGGAGCTCAAAATGTTAATATTTTAACACTTCAGTTGGACTCGGATGAGGAGCGTGAGAAGAAGGAGGAAGAGGGGAAAATGGTGCCGAATGACGGCAATGGAGCCGATCTGGACAAGTATTCATGGACGCAGACCCTCACTGAGATCGATGTCAGATATTGATTGATTTATTTTTCTACTCCAATATGTGATGTAAACACTGCAGTTTTCAGGTGCGAATTCCACTCCGCTCCACTCTTCAGCTGAAATCGAAGGACCTCGTAATCGAGTTTCAGAAGAAGCACCTCAAGGTGAGCAGGGTCTCGGACGGAATTCCTGGATTACCGTAATCCTTCTAGGTGGGAATCCGTGGCCAACCTCCGATCATCGACGGCGAGCTCAAGGCTGAGATCAAGACGGCCACCTCCAGCTGGGTGTTTGAAGACAGGAAGATTGTCGTCTTGACGCTCGAGAAGGTAAGTGATTGGCAGCAAGAATATGATTGATTTGTATCAAATGACGATGTATATACCTCTAATCTGACTGATTTTGATGTCAAATTCCGACTGATGGTACATTCTAGAGACCTCTAATCGTATCGCAAAGTGCCTTCGTTTTCTCATTGCCGTGCTGTTGTCTATCAGATGCGAGAGACAACAGTTCGCCATTGAGTCAGAGAAAAGGGATGCACTTCGCTATCCCCATCGATGTCTCTAGTACATTCAACAGTCTTGTATTTGCCATTGGATGTATTGTAATGTTTACCCTCAGGTGAACGGGATGGAGTGGTGGAGCCAACTGATGCTCAGCGACCCGGAGATCAACACTAAGAAGGTTGGTCATTTGCCAATCTTCAGCTTTAGAATAAACACTTTTAGGTCCAGCCAGAGAACTCGAAACTGTCCGATCTTGATGGAGAGACCAGACAGGTATGGAATCGTTCTGTTATTTGGTGCTTCTACAGGATAGGGTACAGTACCCTGATACATGAACCCGCGCTAGAATAGATTAGCGGTAGTGCCCCTTATTCTATAGAAGTTTCTGTTATTTTTCTCCTATCCCGTTTCCGATTTTTTACTCGATGATACCGAACCGCTCACAAGAGTGCTGATTACTGTAAGATTGCCTCGTTGTAGATGGTGGAGAAGATGATGTACGACCAGCGACAGAAGGAGCTTGGTCTGCCAACGAGTGAAGAGAAGAAGAAGCAGGACATTTTGAAGAAGTGAGTGAAAATCGATCGATAACTTACGGTCATTCTTTCATGGGTTAGGAATTCCTACCTCTTAATTTTTCTCTTTGTCTCTGATAATGAGTGGTCACACAGTTCTTACGATGTGTGAAGTGTCCCACGCGGATCCCCTGTTATACGGTAGATTGTGATATTGCAGGTTCATGACGCAGCATCCCGAGATGGACTTTTCGCAAACAAAGTTCAACTGAAGTCATTCTCGCCTCCTAAATGCTCGTATATTGTTTCCAACTAAGTCATTGTTCCCGTATTCCTGTTGTTTGCCGAATTTTTATATCGCTTACCCATTGTTGTTTAGTGCTTTGCGAGTATGTCAGATATCACTTATCTGCCTGCCGTAGTAGTCAGTGGCTAAAGCTCGAATTTTGACCAGTTAGAGTGCACCGAGAGAGTGAGTGAATGAAGAGAGACAGAGATAAGGGGCACGAGCTTTAACAGTGATTTCTATGGCGACTGGTGGTCCACGTTGACAATTCGTGCACTCTATTTTGACTGTTGTACCAGTGATAAACATTTGGTTATTCATGCTGTATCCGCTATCAGACGGGATGGTCATTTCGTCCATTGCTTTCTACCTTGAGCAGTCGTCTTCATTTTCTCCGGTAGCTTGAGGTCTGTCCCCGAACCATCAGGGATAGGGTACATCTATATTGCACGGCAAATACCTTTCGAGGGAATGTCTTTTTGGGGAGGAATCCGAGGGTTGATGTCAAAACTATCAGGGGAACGAGGAATGGCTTGTGATGTTACATCATTGAACTTCCCACGTGAACGTGTTCAAAGGTCATCTTCATGGAGTGATCATTTCTCTTATCTTATTGCCCGTATCCCTTTCCCCAGTCTCATCATCTCTTCCCTGTCTCACTCTCTCATCCCCTCCCCCTCTCTCGCTCTCCCCCACCTCTGTTCCTCCCGTTCTCATACTTTGTACTCCGTACCCAGCGCGTCAGTCATTTCCTCTCAAATGATTTGCTGGACGCTGCCGGCCGAACTTTGACCTTTTTCGTTCTATTTCTACTTGTAATATCATTAGCCACATTTCAGCCCCGCTCGCCCTCGCACAGTGAGCAATGGCCTCGAAATCAGGTGTGTTTGCTGTTTTTTTCTTTCGTCCTGAACTCCAGGAGCTCCTCGCCCCTTTTTCTCTGAATTTAACGTTTTGAAATTCAGGAGTCTTCATTGTGGGAGCGAAGCGAACGGCCTTCGGCACCTTCGGAGGCAAACTGAAGGTGCTGTATCCTGTCGCGAATTTGCTGAACAAAAAAGATGCTTGGGTGGAGTCCACATCGAGGAAGCATAGTGGCACTGGACTATAGTAACTGAAGAACCGAATCTCGGTTACCAACTGTCGTTGACTGCTATTGAATCTTATCACGTTCATGATTAGTGTGACGTCACATGATGACGAGCGGTGATTTTCAGGCTCATTCGGCGACGGATCTGGGTGTTGTGGCCAGTCAGGCAGCGCTTGCTGAGTCCGGAGTCAAGGCCGAACAGATCGACCACACCATCTTTGGTCAGTTCTTGTACTCGGCGACTTGCTAGGATGGCTTGGTCGTATTTCTCCAGTTTTTGACCAGTTAATCAGGTGGATAGAAGAGGAATTCGCATGTAAATGTTCAACCGTTCCCAATCAAAGAGGAGAAAAATGAGAAATTCTGGAATTCCTACCTCATCGAAGAGTTATTAGTAACATCACTCTAATTCCTACTTATCTTTTCTAGCAAGATCGATCTCTTCCATCCACCCTATTAGTTATGTTTACTCTAGTAAGTACTCATTGAATGATTTAAGGCAACGTCGTCGCTTCCTCGCGTGATGGCATCTACATGAGCAGGCACATCGGACTCAAGACTGGTGAGCAGTGATGATCTGCGGACTGACGATTCACCTGGGAGACTATACCCTTTGAGTGCCATAGCTAAGGGCCCGCTCAAAATCGCCATTGACTTTGTCAGCGGAGGCCGCGAGATCCAGAATCTCTGTTAGGGGACCACGCTAAATTAAAAGACGACTTGTACATCCCAATAACCTGTCCATCTCTTACTGGTGAAAGAATTCTTAATGAATGAGTTCATCTAAAAGTTTCCGAGACCTGCAGCTCACAATGGAGCTGAAGCGCCATTTAGCATTTGGCATTCCTCCTCCCTACTCTTTTTCGTGTTCTAATAGTAGACTGTTCCAGGCGTTCCCGTGGATGCCGGTGCGCTGACCGTCAACCGACTCTGCGGCTCCGGATTCCAGGCGGTCGTCAATGCCGCACAGGTACTGTAGCAACAGAGTCAAGGGGTTACTGTAAGAGGAGGAGATGAAGGATGTTTGTCTTTCAGCAAATCACTGTGGGCGAGTCGAAGATTGTGCTTGCTGGTGGCAGTGAGAACATGACCATGGTGAGTAGTGAGTGTATTTAGATTCTCCCTACAGTCAGACTGGACATCCTTCCCTCTGACCCCATCCCGGGTGAAAGGCTGCGCCATAATCGTAAAATTAACATACCCTGTTAGAGTGATGATGATGATGATGATGGCGCATTTGCCTTTCAACCCATTATCCCATCTTCTTTTGAAAATCTTTTTTTTATCCCGCATCACCTTTTAGAACTTTGGAGTGAGCATGGATCATTAAAGGTTATGAAACGCTTTGTTCAGGTTCCATTCGCAGTGCGCAACATCCGCTTCGGAACTGCCCTCGGAAGCAAGTACGAGGTACGGTATTACGGCGACCGCAACGCGTGTCCCTTTAACCTACCGTAACCTGCCAATTCCAGTTCGAAGACATGCTCTGGGACTCGCTCACCGACTCGTACGCCAAGCTGCCAATGGGCATGACTGCAGAGAAGCTCGGAGCGCAGTACAAGGTACAGTAAATTACCTTAATCTTTCATGACTGACCGCGACGCTTCAGGTGACGCGTGCGGATGCGGACGCGTTTGCGTTGCGGTCGCAGACCCTCTGGGTGGAAGCGCAGAAGAAGGGCATCTACAAAGCAGAGATTGTTCCCATGAAAGTGAAGACGAGGAAGGGAGAGGAGACCTTTGAGGTACAGACTCCTCCGGGATTCTAGTATGTTGCAGGTTACTGTAGTATGCTGTCCTGCTACAGTAGCCCTACTACTACTGTATCCATACCGCAATCATACAGTATACTACAGTAACTTGCAATATACTAGAGTCCTTCAGGCTTCAGTAGAAGTTCCCAATCACGGTGCAAATTACAAACTACAGGTGGATGAGCATCCTCGTCCCACGACAGCCGAATCGTTGGCCAAGCTGAAGCCCGTCTTCCAGAAGGACGGACTCATCAACGCAGGCAATGCATCGGTGAGGAAGGATACTGTAGTCCATGCATGAGTACGATCGTGACAAAACCACGATAATAGCCCGCAGGACGAAAATGGTTGATTTTGCACTGGATTTGAACCGATTTTCGTTGGGGGCACCCTACAAATCGGTGACCACCTTAGAGCGACATATTAGGTACGGATTTTGCCCATGCTGCATACTGTAATCGACGTTTTCCAAAAAAATCACAACACGCTCCCTGGTTCAGGGTATCGCTGACGGAGCCGCAGCTCTGATCGTGACTGGAGAAGCGACGGTGAAGGAGCTCGGCCTGAAGCCTCTGGCCAGAGTCGTGGCCTACGCCTCGGCCGGATGCGACCCCACCATCATGGGTACGGTAGGCTAGAATGTTTGGCAGTTCGGTTATATTTCACGAATATTTTACAATTTTGGTATATAGGACTTGTGAAACATAACCGAATTCGGATACAAACTGCTAAACAAGGTCCATGACATGAGGTATACGGTAGCTAATGATTGACTCTCAGGCATCGGTCCCGTTCCCGCAATCCGCTCCGTGCTGAAGCAGACGGGACTGAAGATTGAGGACATTGACATTTTCGAGGTACGCGCATTTTTCGTGATTCCGCACATTTATTGATTGGTTCAGGTCAATGAGGCCTTCGCTCCTCAAGCACTCGCCGTTCAACGTGAACTGAAGATCCCCATGGACAAGCTCAACGTCAGTGGAGGTGGGTTACGGTGGATCAGTGAAATTGTCAATGTACAGTATTCTAAAATTGTCGTTTCAGGAGCCATCGCTCTCGGCCACCCTCTTGCCGCTAGTGGAGCCAGGATCACCACCCACCTCTGCCACGAGCTGCAGTGAGTAACTTGCTGATTAGGAGATGACAGAATAGTTTTCTACCGTAACCTTCGTGGCGTAACAACATTATCCCCCTTGCAGGCGCACCCAGAAGAAGTACGCCATCGGATCTGCCTGCATCGGAGGAGGACAGGGAATTGCCATTCTTCTGGAGAGGTCGTAGGCTCATCTACAGTATCCTGCTCTTGCGGAACCGTATACCATCACGAAACTCCCTGCTGATTCGTTTTACCGTACCCACTTGCAGTTTGTGTACATTTAGCCTATTTATTTATTCGAGAGTATTCGAAAATCAATTGAGACGAGATAAAGAAATTTTTTTGCTTTTTAATACCATTTTATTTGTATTCGAGAATCAATTGGGACGAGATAAAGATTTTTTTCTTTTAATGCCCTTTTATTCAGCAGTCCATATAAGCTCCACGCACCTCAATCGAACTAAATAATCGATCACATTTACAATCCCGTATAAAAAAGCAAAGGAAAGTCACTCAAAATGTATGACCAATATAGAAACTATGTGAAAACAAACTACTGGTGACGTTCTGATCGTGCCTTCTAAAAGCATCATCTAAACACCGATTAAAAAGTTAATAATAAATGCAACTGCACTGTATGATTACTATATTATTATAGTCCATAAACTATATAGCACTACTAGATGTTCAAAAAATGAAGGGGTTCTTGCTGGCAGGTTTCATAACAGAAGCCTTGATCTGCTTCGGCTTTATGGACATTACTCCAAGTTCCTCACCGTACTGAGCACCATACCAGACTGAAATATTGATTGGAGGGATACCGACTGCAAATAGCCACCGTATACCTAGCAACTCGGTGTCCTTGTCGATTGGCCGAAACACACGGTAGTACACGCTGCCATTGTATTGGAACGCGACCAAGTTCTGCTCGCTCTCAACTGCAATCCGTGAATTAGTATGTAGCAAAAATCCGTAGGTACTGAAATCCGTCAAATATTCAACTCTCACATCTGGACGAATTAATGAAGCGCATCCAGTTGCTGCGATTGGAATCGATACCGTCTATGTACACACTTCGGCCCGGCAATCGAAGCTTGAAATATATCATTCGAATCTCTTTGGCTTCCGACAGGAAAACTACAGTATCCCCCGCTCACCTCCCAGGCGTATCCTCGCTTATCCACTTCGCAATGCTCCTCCTTCACTAGTCCCTCGTACGGGCCGAAGACGCAACCGACCTTGATTTAATTTTTTATTATTATTTTCAAATCCAAATACCGGAATGTCCACAGTCGTGTACACACCATAGCCCGCGTTGGGAATGCGCGAAGTTCGGATCTTAAGAAACCCTCACAATGACCGTATTCCGGAAGAAAAATAATCGATAATCATTGATGTTTACCTTTAGGAATCCCGGCAATGAACTCCTCGCGCGGTCAGCCTTGCCGCTCGTGACCTGAATGATCATGGTTACTGTAACGCCGGATCAATACAGTATCCAACCACTCGATCGTGAACCAAGTACAGTGGATGAGGCAGGCACGAGGGCTTGAAGTAGGCCGTGCAGGTTTCGCACCCTGAATTCTATGCACACCGTAATCCGCTCGAAATAGATCGATTGATTTCTCAGTTACAGTAACCAACGCACAAAGGCAATTGTCCTCGTTCGGGTCGCGCTCGCTATCCCTCACTCTGCGGCCGTACGTCGCGTATTGCTCGGCTGCAAGGGGGAAAATACCGTAATCTATTTTCTTGCTAAAAGTTAGCCAAAGGCACAAAAAGTGGGCTGGAAAATATAATAGGAACCCCCATACGCGATATCTTCTCCAGTTCAGTGTACACGCCCGGGACGCACTCTGGTTCGGTAATGATCTCGATAGCACGGGCTCGTACGTTGATTGCGATGCAGTATTCGGGTGCAGGGGCCTGAACGATGGGGTCGTAGGCTCATCTACAGTATCGTCCTGCTCTCGCGGAACCGTATACCATCACCAAACCCCGCTGTTGACACGGGAGGGGTCTAAAGGTGCCTTTTTGGGGTGAACGACCAATACAAAAAAGGACACTTGCACCACAATGGTGAAATGGACACTTCAGCCGTCAAATGATACAAATACCCATAGCGTTCTGGTCTTTCAGCCGTTTTTTCAAACAATGTTATAATAGTTAATTTTTTTAAAATTTAAAATAAAATATTTTGTAAAATATACCTGTTCCTGCTCTTCCTCCTCCTCATCCTCGATGACAGCTTTCCTCGGTTCCTCAATCTGCTCGGGTGAAAGACAAGAGCGCCATGGACTTTGCGCCTTATTGGTGAAGTGGACGGTTGCGCCATCATTTGGGCCATTCTCACGGCTCAAATGTCCAATTCACTACTATGACGCAATTGCCCATGACCCTGTTGTCTTGCACCCACCTGTTCGTGCTCATCTCCCACACACTCTTCTTCTTCCACCTCTTCCGTGTAATACGACGTTGACGGGGGCATGTCCTAAATTAGCCCGTGATCGTATTGTGTGGAAAAAATGATCCGCATGGTACCGCCCATTGAAGATGGATCATTTAAAGTGTCTAAGATAAGGAAGCTACTAAATAAGTTGTTATTTAAAAAAGGGCAGAAATACCTGTTGTCCGTAGTCCCAGCTACTCCTGGAGTCATCCCCTCCTCCTCCTCCTCTTTCCTCTTCCTCCTCTTCTTGTGTGGTTGCCTCTACCATCTCCACTTGCTCCTCTGCCTCGACTTCTGGGACTTCTGGAAAACCCGGTTGTTGTGCGTCGAAAGAGAACGGGACATTTTGGAACCGACTATTTTGGGCCGAATGTGCAATAGCCAGTAGTACAAAAAGAGTTCCAAAACGTCCGTTCTCCGTCGAAGGCAGTTGTTGTGCCTACCATCATCAAACTCGTCTATAATCTCGTTGGGGTCGCCCGCGTACCCGTCCTCTCCGACCTCGTCTGCCGTCTCCACTTCCTCAATGGGGATTACGGCAATAGTGAGGATATTACGCTAGAGCGCAGACTGAACGCACAAAGAGCGCAGACTACAGTAACCACAAAATGTAGAAGGGCTGACCTGCATCGTGTCCTCATCCTCTTCTTGTCCCTCCTGGTTCTCTTCATCCACATCCGAGTCCTCATCACTGCTGCTGTACAGGCCGGGAATGAGGATCCGACCGGGAATCCTATCCATCCTGATATCAGGGACATCATTAATCCTCTTTCACGGCCACAGCCTTAGTTTATCAGTTCCAAGCAAGAAAACTGCTTGAGCTGTTTCTGTGAATACCACAACCGCGCAAGCTTTCAGGTGACAAGGCGGGGTTTCCAGGGTTGGAAAGAAGTGCCCCTTACTTACTCCGTAGATCGCCATAGATACTGCAGCAGGACGATACCTGTGATATTCATTTCTCTCATGCAATAATTTGACATGTTAAAAATATATTTATCATAGCTCAAACAGTTAACTCTAAAAATATAATAGACAAGCCTAACAACAACAAAAGTGAAGTAACATTAGTCTGGCGGGAAAACGCTTGGAAAAACACAACAATACAGATCGATATATAACTTATGCAGACAAATATTCTTTAAAAATCGATAAAGAAATAAATAATCACTTTTTACTCTTACTTTGTGCCTTCTTTTTCTTAGTTTTCTTATTCTTTTTCTTATGACAAGGGGAGCAGCAGCAGTGTCCAAACAGTCTACGCACCCTCCTTGTCCACTCTCCCTAGGCCTGGATGGGAAGGGTGTCTATCTTGACCGTCTTCACCTTCGGGAAGCCCTTCCTCACATCGCTCGCCTGCAAATTGATACCATTTAATGTGTCCCGCCACGAAAGTCCACTCACTACCGAACCCCATAATCAATCGATACCGTACCTGTCTGGTGTGCGTCGTGATGGCGCGGGCATACTTCTCGAAGAGCGCCAGAACGTGCGGTGCTCCCAGTCTCAGAACATCCTCAGCACTCGCCTCCCACACGGATTGCGAGAAGCGCCTGAAATTTGAAATCGGTCCTGAAGGGAATACTCTTTAGATTACTGTACCTCAGGTATTCTGGGTCCTTCTCTTGAATGCACGACAGCACGGAACGCGAGCCACTCGAGGAGATCGTTGCCACCTGCACGCAGCAATCAGATGTTTGACCCAGTTGGTCTACCGCATACCTTGGTGTACAGATCGCAGATGAGACTGCGCTTAGCGGCTTCGAACTGTGTCTCGTCCAACTTGCCGGCTCCGAGTTCGGACTTCTGAAATTGTTGGGGGTCGTGGCACGAAAGCTACCGTGATATCGCAGAAATAAATATTTATTGATTACTGACCACAATGCACTCCACTTTCTCGTATGCCTGCACGATGTTTGTGGATCGGTAGATATTCAGACTGATCTCCTAAAACACGCACCGCACATCAACCGGGTTCAACGGGAGTAAATCACAATAAGGTTGGCAGTTAGAGTAAGAAATCAGTTGTTTCACTGATCGGTATAAACTGGCAGTACTTGGTTCCGTGAAACGTAACCGCTCTCGTACTTAAACTGCAAACCCAAAAACTACAAAACCTTGCTGTCGACATTGGCAGAGACCCAGACACCGTACGCAAGACCATTGCCGCGCACCGACTTCCACAGAGGACCTCAGATCCAATCAATCGATTATAGTGCGGGAATTACGGTAACACACCTTCGCATTGGGACAGGTACTGCGTCAGCACCATGACGGGCATGAGATGGGGCGAGTTCCAGTCGACCTCGTAGGAAGCGGACTGAAAATAATTCCTTGCTAGATTATCCCTACTATCGATTGGGTTCCCTGAATCAGGGAGGGAAGGAGAATTGTTCGAACCTGAGCCATGAAAGAACTCTCGCAACTGCCGAGTGGCACCATCACTTCGTCTCCCTCGTAGCCCTCACGTCCATCCTCTCCTGCCGAGTACTGCAAAACCGGGCATCCGTCAATTAGCAAACTTCCTCTGCGTCTCTGACCTTGAAGCGTTTGGTCGTCTCGCACCCTCCCTTCGCCCAGGACCACGCGTCAGGCGAGTAAGTGACTGCAAAAGTTGACAGAGTGCCAAATTGTCAAAGTGCAAAACTAGCAAAGCTTCCTACGCTAAGCTAACTTCTAACGTATAAGGCGATCGTGGTACGGAGAACCGTGCGTTTTGCGGTCTTATACATAGGGTTGGTATATCGTTCATGGAGCTTGGACCGGTTTGCGGGAAGTTGGGAAGGCGGATGGACGGATAGACGGACAGAGGGCTGTTAGTAAGAAATCATACCTTCAGCTGCGTTAGAACGATAAGAGACTGCAAAAGTTGGCAGAGTGCCAAAACTTCACGCTTTTCAAAGACATCAAAATCATACCTTCATCTGCGTTGCAAAGAAGGTGCGCGTTCAGGCCAGCACTGAGCAGGGCAGTTCTCAGCTGAGATGAACGGGGAATTAATTACTCCAATTGCGGAACTTCTGTCGAAGCCCGGACTCTAGTATACTGTAGGATTACGGTAGGGGTGCAACAGTAGGGTTACTGTAGCAGGATAGTGTACTACGGTAACCTTCGATGTACTAGAGTCCGGCCTTTCTATCCAACCTACCTCCTCAAATCGTGCCTCCAATCCTCGCGGGTCCTTCTTTGCCTGCTTTGCCAAGCTCTCGTGCACCTTCTGCAGTACAAGTTCGTCCACGAGATAGGCGTTCGAGTCTGCAATCAACACAAGTATTAGCAAGAAGTAATAACCAAGCAAGAAAGTAATCCAATGATCAAGAACCTTTCTCCCAATTGGAAATCAGACCCGTGTGTGAAGCAGAGTGTGGAATCTTGACATACCTTTTCTGCACGTGATTCCGTTCATGATCACATGACAGACGTAGTTTCCGTCCCGCTTCTTCTCTCTCGCCTCTCCGGCAAACCGTGTGGCAATCTAAAATAAGAAGTACCGTATTCGCCGTGCAGAGAGGAATGTAGCTTCCTAAACCAGACCCCCCAAATGACCCACCGAAGCAATCTTCTCCGCATCGATCTTGACGCCGCGAAGGAAGATCTGCGACCAGCGAGCGAGGTTTTCGAAGCGGCCTGCATCCACCTAAAATATTGGACTTGAAGATACCCAGGCAGGGTTCAAAATTTCAATTGTAGAGTACTCACCATACAAAACGCCACAAAAAATTTTCCAAATAGCACGATTTTTTACTTGAGGGTGGTCCCATAAATTTTTATCCGGGTAACCGCACCTCTACGTAGATGTGCCAGTAAAGGTATGTTCGCTGTGCAGAGTGCATTCGTTATTTTTGACGACATTGCTCATGTATGGACTTGAACCAGGTTGATGTGCGCAGCTGGTGGTACTCACCTTGAGCCAGAGGACCAGTGATCGGTCAAAGGTGCCGGAGAATCCGTTGTGGAATGAGTGGTCGAGGAGATCGCGGGTGAAGAGGCAACAGACCTGCATTATTGATTGATTATGAAATACAGACACATCCCATTCTATTGATCAGATAGATGAATGTGTACCAATTCTCCTTCCTAAACCGTTGTCTTATACTAGACGCTTTATATCGTCGAGTTTCTCAACAAGATAACTACCGTAATCCGGAACTCACTTCATCCGCCGTGTATTCCTTTCCGTCGATCGTGGCGGGAGCCTCGAAAACGAGTTCGGAGAAGACATACAGTAGACGACGTTGGTCCTCGGTCAACGATGCAGAGTCAAGGGCCAGCCAGAACTGCAATCAATCGGTATTGTAGGTTACTGTAGGATTGCAGTAGTAGGGTTACTGTAACAGGATAGTGCACTACAGTAACAGACAATACACTATGGTCCGGGCCACAGCAGGAGTACCAATCAAGCCCTTTATTCAAATGGCCCTGATTATCACAGCGAAAACTACCGTAACCTTTCTCATCTACCCCAAATCTCAAAGCGAAAAAGCTACCGTACCTCGCAAAACTTGGTGTCCTTCGAGTGGTGCACAGTGGCGGGGAAGGGGAACGAGTCGAGAAGTGCCCTGAACATCAGTGTGAATGAAGTCATCTTACAGTAATGCAAGCTCACTTGATGGGAGCAGGCTTCGTGGCACGATCGGCGTCCTCTGCATTGTGAATCTGAATGAAGCAATCGATATTTATACAGTATTCAGAGACAGAGTTGCTTTCCTCGTGAGACCAATTTCTCACCTCAATGGCAAAACGGTCAAATTCCTCCAGATTGTTGACCATCAGAGTGTCGAGGAGGTCCTTGGGAGGCTGGCCTGACTGCAAAATCGCTTTAGGACTCCATTTGCATTGTCTGCTGCAGTATATGAGTACACTAAACCGCGAGTATATTTCAATTTGAATAGATGAAGAATCGGGGGAAAGATAGCAGAGCCGTGGGCATTTACGCCACTGTGGTGAAAGGGACCGATGCGCCATCATCTCACTGTTCAAGTGTATTTTTCACCGTCATGGTGCAAATGTCCGTGCCTTCATCAGAATAATCGATTGATTGCCTACCGTATTCGCCTCGACAGCCTTGCAGTGCTCCTCCTTGCACTTCTCCAGTCCGTCGCAACCGAGTCGCGCCCTCTGCGCCTCCACTCTCGCAGTCTCCGCAGTCGCCAGCTACAAGTGCACGACCTCACTTCTGACCCACCGAACTATACCGTAGTCCCAAGAGTCTGACCAATTTGAACAATAGTACTCACACTCTCAACCAGTTGCTCGCTGGGCTGTCCGATCAGGGAAACGGCGGGTGCAGAGAAGTAGCGGGTGACCTGAGATCCGGAAATTAATTATTTTGAAGACAACTTAAATCTCACCAGGTCAGCCCAGAAGCCCATGGACTCGCGCGAGAGCTGCTCGATCAGAGATGTCTGAAAATCAGGAAAAATTGGATCGCAGGTGGAAAACGGAGAGAGATACGGCCCGTACCATACGGGCATGCATGGGCAGATTCCGCTCCATTCTAGTGCAAATATTTACAATTTTCGCCCTGCAGGATGGTCACAAACTATTTGTGTAGGTATCATGATTTTATCATGATCGTGCCATGCATAGCCCCATGTGGAAAAGGAGGGGTATACGGTAGCCTACATCGTTCAGTCGAGCCTTGAGGTCGTCCTCGCTCTTGTCTCCGTACAGCTGATGCGTTATCAGAGTGGAGAAGATGTTCTTGGCCGCACGGGTCTCCAGCTGAAGATCAGAGGATTTTGGTAGCTTCGAGAAGTCAGGCATTCCGCCTAGGATCTGACCCAACCGACGATTACCGTACTCACCGCAGCATGCGCGTTCAGCAGCGCCTGTCTGCATACAAAGCCCATCCTTTCGCCATCGAACGTGGCAGGATTGCGGTGCTCGGCCAGCACCTTGTTCAACCTGAATCAGGGTCATACATTTTCGATTCTACCGCGACGCGTCTGTGACACGCGTCGCGGATACCGTACTCACACAGGCAGTGCCGCGTCAAGTCTCTCTACTGGCACGCCGCCCAGCGAGAGGGAGATGCAGGATGTGGTCTGCTCGGACAGGTGGAAGTAGGCCTGGAAAAACAATCGATAGTTTCGAGGATCAATTAATAAGATCAATAACATACCGAGCTCGCGAATGGGTTGGGAATGTCGATGAGATGTCTGTGGAAGGGAGAAACGGCAGTGTCAGTCAGGTACGTGAAGAGGATGTCGAGGGCCTGGAATGAATGGATGAAGAATGGGACAAGTTCACGGAAACAGGATCATTATCATATATGGGCAGGCTTCGAGCCCCCCAAATACATCTGTGCAGGGTGGTCACGAGATTTAGTTGATTTCCAGTGCGGAAATTGAGAAATTTCTTCGTTTTGCAGACTAGTCACAATAATGTCACGATGGTGCCCATGAATGATTGTTGTTGAAAACATTCGTTTCACACACTCACTTCTGCTGTGAGCACGTCTCTCGAAGGTGGTCCGAGCCTAAAAAGTCCTTTAGTCTTTATTTTAGCCTTGCAAATCGTACCATGCAACGAGAATGGCTCCGTGCGATGGATCATCCGATGGGCAGGGAACAGTCTCGACGATGGGCGAGGCCAGCGATGGCACTGCGGTCTTAACAACGATAGCATGAGATACTGTAGGCACTTTTCCATTCACGGTCACGGCACTTCAGCACGTCCCTCGGCTACAGTAACCCCCCCCCACCGTGAATGGCTCAGGGAACTCTGCGGGCATCCTTTCCATCTCCGTCATCTCCAACTCCTCCATGATTCGCTGGATGCGACTGTGGTCGACCTGAATCAGGGGCAATTTGAATGATACAATATGATTTGAAAGTGGGCGTGACCCTTTAAGGACAAACCTTTCCACAGATGATCGAGAACACGTTTCCGATGTGGTAGAAGTGCTTGTGGAAGTCTCTCACCTGCAAATCCATCAATACCTTACTCGATCAATCAATAACTACCGTACTCAATCAATTAATAACTACCGTACCCTGTCAACAGAACACAGTTCCCTGATGTCCTTCAGCTTTCCGCCAGTGTCCACGGCATACGGATGTGTGGGCGGATAGATGAGCTGCCGCATCTTCCTGTCCAGAATCGTGTCCATCTCAGATTCGTGGTCCTGCAACGAACGCTTTCGGTCGGCGGGAACTTTTGAATTAGAAAAGAAAATGGCGCGAACCTGCATCTCGCAATACACCACTCCCGCATCCTCACCCTTCTCATTGATGTGGTGCACCTCTGTGAGATACTGCTCGCGCTGCAACATTTTCATTTTAAAAATTATTTCGGTAATTGCAGAAATAGTATATTCCTCAAGATATTATTGATAATTGCAATTTTTCTCTATTCAAAAATGACAAACCGAGAGAGTCGGACGCAGGATATGGTTCAGATACACCGGAAAGCTCTTGTAGAAGCCCTCAGCGCCCACCTAAAAGGTCAAGATCGTTGGGGTCCCAAAGGGAATGAAGTACCGTATCCAGAGTGTACGCCGTGTGGTCCTGGTCCGTCCAGGCATTAGTTCCCGACGCGAAGCACCTGTTGGCGATCACATCAAGGAAGCCCTTGAACGGGTAGCGCTCCGAGCCCATGAACACCTGAAGTTACGGTGCGTTAGGATTGAGCAGAGATGGGCACGTCACTGGGACGTATCAGCCGTCTTTTAATTTTTCGTGGCCCGAAGTTCAAAAGGGTCACCACTTGATGATATCATCTACCCGCCTTCGATCCAGGCTGCATGACCTTTTGAACCATGGTGACCCCCTAACAAAGACTTTTCTGTGTTTTGCGGCGACTCTTCAACTGTTAATGATGATTTCGCGTGGTACCCTTGTCATGCCGCAATTTGCGTGGCCCCCAGTTAAATCCCAGAACTGGTTGTGGGACCGCAGAAAGAGGTAGTTGATAAAACCCACCAAATGCTCCAGAGTGTGGGGCAGGCCATCGTCCGATTTCGCCTCAGTCACTGAAATTTAACAATTAATTCTAAATTTGGGCGTGCAAAGAAAATGCCCTAATGTGAACTCAGTATTGCAGAAGAATAGTCGTGAAACGCGGGGTCTAGGGTTCCTTGCCAAAGCAATATCTCGAGATTAGATATCATAACTTGACCGCTTATCAAGTCTCGATAAGATAAAATGATTTGATTAGGGAATCCTAGTATAACAAATAGTTATGTCGAGTTGTGCTGAAATGCCGTGTGCGGAAGTGTCTCTGTGGAAATGTCCTACTTCCTCGAAGGCAGCGTGAAGAATGAACGAGCGACAAACCCCCATTCGTGGTTGAAAATCTGTACAATTTTTGAGACAATCCCCCTAGTTTTCGGCCAGAATCGATTCATTACGACCGACGGCGAACGAGGAATGAGGGATAAAAGTAAGGGTACGTTTCGATGGTGAATGTACCATATTCGTTGATCGATGGGACCAACCATTCTTTCATGTTCTCTAAAACAACCCTCTACCCCAAACTGTCTATGAGAATGGATAAACAATGTATGTATGTAGGTATAAATGGTACTTACCAAGTGAGACGCACGCCTTGACCATGGGTCCGGGGACGTCGCCGATGGCGAATCGAAGGCCCGTCCTGAGAGACGTGTACACGGCCAGAGGAACACGTCCATTCACCAGGACGTCCACCCGCTTCCAAGGTGTCATCCTAAATAAATTCGAATCTTCGGTGAATTCGGCACGAAACCAAAGGAAACGAGAGAAAATGCGATTATTTTAGGGATCAACACGCTCAGAAATAGCGAACTAATCACAATTGACTGATTATTCCATCCCGTGAATCACGGTCGTACCCGTGCGGGAAAGTAAACGTCGCGGGGAAGGGATGATAAAGGAAATCGGCAATTCAGCATGACGCCATAAACGGCACAGTTGGTAAACAAAAACAAGTTATCTAGAAGATCGATCTACCGCGGAAACGATCATGTCGGACCGACAGTGACCGTCGGTACCCGCGGTCGACACGGTCGACGATCGCAGTATTTTGAACTTCTAGAGTTGGTTCCTACATCGATCAACCTGAACTAACAATTGCCACCGATGTGAACGAAACGTGCCCCGCCCCCTTTTCCTGGTACTGACTAGGCCACGCCCCTTTTCATTCATAGTGTGGCGCTAGTGTGTCTGCCTGGAATTTTTAACACCGGGGTTCGAATCCGCGCAACAATGAATTTGTGTTTTCACACTTTTGCTTATTCGTTGCAGCACAATTATGGAATTCTTGTATGATATAGCACATTCACGACAATTGGGAAACATTTGTAAATCTTAGTTTGACGTAAACGAATTTTCAAAGGCTAAAGTGCAGCCACATAAATACGAAGCATACACGACAAGCTTTCGTATTGCGAATGGATAAACATAGACGATCATGATAATTGGAGGAGTTCTTCGATGCAGAATGACGAAATTTGAAGTTCCGGCGGTGCATTTTACAAACGTGGCCCAAAACCGGATGTTTGTCTTAGCCGCAGAATAGAATCGTCCAGACTACGGTATCGTCGCATGCGGTCAAACATCGAACAGAGGCGTTGCATTGGCGTTTCCTCTCTTGCGTACACGTTTCTGGTCTGTTTTCTCCCGTTTCAGTCGCGTTAGTCACGCATGATGATGCTCGGAATGTTTCATGAGCTGGTGCTATGCCAATATTGTTGCCCAATCGGACGATTCATAGCGTTGTTGCCCCGTGTGCCCGAAGCCTTACAGTCGATCGAAGGACCCGGAAAATCCCTGCTTATTTTCAGTTTTGGACTGCATGCTGTGTTGAGGGAGACTCCACCATGACGACTGAGGGCGACCTCATTTCCCTCAACGATGACCACTCCACAGAGGTTAGCCATTCTATCAATTTGTTCAGCGGATGTAGTTCAAAAGGCCATGCATCCTGGGTCGAAGGCTAGTCGGTGAGATAAAGTAAACTCAACCCGGTGGAGTCAAACTTTGAGACCCGAGGGCCGGTCGGCGCGGTCGCTCGGAGAGGTAGCTGTTTAACTATGTTAACGGGTCCAAAAGTGGCAGACCAGTTCATCTCGATCCATTCCTCGCTTTTTTGCTGGCTAAACTGCGTGCTTCCTTCCACCTTGCCGTAAAATTCGGAGAACGCTTCTTACCGCTGACGAACGGCGTTTTCTTTAGAGCGTTCCTGATTCCAAATGAATCGCTCCAAAACATTTCTCAGTTGTCCCGAAGTTCTCCGGCACTGTCTCCATTGACAAATGGGCGTGGCCGGTTGAGTAGATCATTATCGATCGATTATTTATTGACTGATTTACAGGTGAGATCTCAAACGTCCTCCCCTGGCGGTTCCGCAACCGTGTCGCCTACACCGGTCGCCAACTCGACTTTGCCATGCGAAATGTGCCAGAACTACGAGTTGTCGTTGAAGAACGCCCAGGTTTGTTAATTTGGATTCTCTCTGGATCGTGATGTACTTCTCTCAGGATTCGGAGCGAAGAATGAGCGAGGAACTCAAGGCTGTACGGGCTTTGGCGGAGAGGTTAGTCATCAGGAAAAACAAGCAGAAGAACATTTCTCATTCGTCTAATTCCTTCCATTCCGGCTGTAAAAACGCTGGGGAATTCAGGGGATCCCCTTTCGCATGTGGGGGATTGGGCTGGACTCAAGCATGCGTAATTATCGATTGATTTCAGATACGAGACAGAATTGGTCGAGGAGCGACAGTACAGGCAGAATCTGGAGAAGAAGATGATGGAGGTGCAATCAATTATCGATTACTTTTCGTTTTCCACGATGCAGTTGTTGATCTACAGTCCTCAAGTTGCTAGGAACTGCCGGTTGCCCACCACAGTGCACGATAGGAGTAAATCTTGGAGTATCACATTTGGACCCTGCTTGACTGACATTTGACCAAGTTATCGATCATTTCGACTCTCATTCGGACATTCTACTAGACCTCTGCATTTTACCTTACCTCAAGTTGCACTCTCAATCTTGCCCTACAATATGATTGCATCTACTTTAGTATCCGCATAGTTTGCACATCATGGTGTCAAAGGCGTTACTTAAAAAAGGGAGATGCTTTGCGCCTTTTTGTAACCGGCATATTCTGGAACGGAGACCTTTTTGGACTTTTCTCTGCCCCTATTCATTCATCATTCTCTCTGACGCCGCGGAGCTGTCTTCGCCGGTTCCAAAATGTCCCACTTCTAAAAAACGGCGATTCCAAAATATCGCCTTACCACACGGATAGGTATTGAAAGTGACGCGAATGAAAAAAATTTAAGACGGCAGCCGAGACGGAAGAGAGGCTGAATGAGTGCGTGCGGTCGCACGAAAAGCTCGCGGTCAACGTTGAGGAAGCAATACAGGTTGGATTTTCCTACATCTTTTTTATAAACAAAAATGTCGCATTTCCAAATTTCGACCCATTTTCCAACTGAAACCGTTAGATTTTTTACCCTGTTGATGAGATCGATGGTGTCGTTTACCGTTCCCATTCCAGGCCTCTGGTCGCGGTCGCGTGGAGACGAATCGCACGCTGGAATTATCCAAGGTCGAATATTTCGTTCCACTGAAGCCTAGCGATTTCGAGGACTGAGCCTAAATTCCGCCTGTTCAGGAACATGTAGCGCAGTTGGAGACGGAGAACGCTGAGATGTCGGATCGGTTCGCTCGTCTGCTCGGACTGAAGGCAGCCACTGCGGCCGAAATGAGAGAGGAAGCAATTGTGGGTGGTCAGGGGGAATAGTCGCACGCACGATTAGAATGTCAGTCCTTTGCCGGTTAGAGAGAGCACTGCTTTATAAGAGTGAGCAGAGAATTCTGATTGCTCGTATAGTCGTCATATCCTGAACTGATACTTGTTGAAACTGGGAGAAAAACGAGCGACAATACTAAATATCTCATCAATACGAAGAAAATGGTGCCCAGGAGATCTTCGGTCAATTTACTTGTTCAATTTGAACTGGCAAAGCTTTGCGGTTCAGTATTGATTGATGACGTCACCGTGATCAAACTATGTCGTTAGGACGTTCCAATAGAGTTTTCGCAGTACGGGGTCCCCTAATAGGCAATCTTGTACAATTTGTTGGCCTACTCTAATCAGTCAATGATCCCCTATGCGGGTATGCTTTTCAAGAACTTGCGACGTCCCTAATTAGTAAATCCCAGTCCATGCTCATTAGTAAATCAAACGTACAAAATGCGCTTTTTTGGTTTATCGATTTATTATATTTCCATTCAGGACATCTCCTCCGACGTGGATGCTCTGCAGTTTTCGTGTCTGCGTCTGAGGGAGGAGCTGATTGAGAGCAAGGCTGGACGAGAGTTCAAGGAGGCCGAACTTAATGTCAGCCATTTCAAAACATTTCCTATGCACGGGCAACATAAGAAAAGCTCCAAAATGTCGAATCAGACTTAGGGTGTCCCTAGGATGTACGAGGATGCCCAGTAAATTTAGCTATTTTGCGTATGAGGACCAGAGCTGCTCGGGAACTGTTCCCGAATTCCCGAAATTCCCGAACCTTTTCGGGAAATTCGGGACTGGAAATTTTTTTCCCGAAAGATCGTTCCCGAGCAGCTCTGATGAGGACCCGTCAAATTTGGCAGACATGGGTCTGGGACTCCGCAATTTTTAAATTTTTCGTGGATTTACTAGGGTCCTGCCCAACTCATACAATAACGAGGGTTGTACACGACTCCAAAATATATCGAATTTTATGAGCGACTGCTGGAGGAAATTGGGAAAACCCTTAATTTTAGGGATGCCTGCTGGGTTTTCAACCCCAAAAATTACACTTTTAAGGGTGCTAGTTGGTTGTTCTACCCAAATTTCAACTCCGTATCCAATTTCTAAGAATCTCGGTTCCATTTGTTCCCATTCCAGGACGAAGTGGCTGCCCTCGTTGAACAACTGCAGGAAGAGAAGAAGATGAGAGAGTCGAGGGAGGGCGAATTGGTCGCCCAACTCAACGATCTACAGACCAATCTGGGCATCGCCAATAGCGAGGTACCAGTCAATGGATAATGCTGATCACGGTAGCATTCGTTTCAAGATCACGACAAAGGATGAGGCGGTCTCGCTGGCGGACGCGCGCGCACGACAGATACGAGAACTGCAGCTGACGGTGTCTGAGTTGGAGGCGCAGGTAGAGATCCATTTAGGACCCAACTAGTGCCTTTGAATCGCCTCACTAAGTGTATAACTGTTCTCATTTTCTCATTTTCGAGCCGTTTTATTTCGCAGATGATAGACAACAGATTGGAATGCATTAGAGAAAACGAATGCACTTTGTAAGCCTATCTCGAGATCCAACTACGGTTGGCAGAATAGCTATGTTCTGTTTCACAATTCCTAGGTGCGCGGTCTTGTTATTGAAACTGTATATCCCGGAAAATAATCATTCTGCCAACTATAGACCCAACTCGTTGATTTATTGACTTTTATCAATTATTGATCTTCGCTCAGGTCCAACAAGTGCAGCACGAACGCTCTGCCGTCGAGCAGACAGCGGCGAATTTCCGGGTACGGCTGGATGATTGTGGTTCCTGACAGTTAAACCAAGATCTGCACGGTCGCGTCTAAATCACGTTATCCTGCAGGACGAAAATTGTCATTTTTGCGCTAGAATAGTGATGATTTTCATTGTGAGTACCCTGCAAATGACGGTGATCACCCTGCATGAACGTGTTAGACGCGAATTCTGCCCATGTATGCTGCTAATTCTGAATTTTGTAGTCTCGCTGTTCCACTCTGCAGCAGCAGTTGGGAGAGTCGGAGCATGTGCAGAAGGACTTTGTGCAGCTGTCGCAGTCGCTGCAGATTCAGCTGGAGAAGATTCGACAGTCTGATCAGGTGGGTGACACTAGAAGAACGTCGTGGACAATTGCGCCTTGTTGGTGATATTAGGCGAAAAAGTGCATCTGTCGTCCACATATTTATTATGACGCTCTCGGTCAAGATCACCTTTGTAGTTGAAAGTAATTGTAAAAAGTTAAGGGCACGTGCCATCTCTTTGTCTTCTTTAGAGTACTTCTTATTAAAATGCGAGAGATATGCGATAACGTTCTCATCCGTTTTTCCGAGTCCACTATTTCTGTCTAATTGCGAATTCTGATGACTCTCTCTATTCGCAGGAAGTTCGATGGCAATGGGAGGACGAGGTGTCCGAGTGTTCGTCTCCCACTTGTTCTACTTCCGTAGCCCGTGCCCGTCCGAAGCCTCGCTGTCATCACTGCGGAAAGATATTCTGCAGCGCATGCGTTGCCAGCAGCGTTCCCGCAGGTTTATTGATTGATTTTTTGGTTTATTGACTGATTTTACCACTTACACCGTAATCCTGTTTTCCTTCTCAGGACGCAATGGCCGCCCTGCTCCCGTATGCGCTGTGTGTCACACCCTATTGAACAGGTACGTAAGAGCCATTCATACTCAGAGGGGTGACGGTTTCAAAAAACGACAGTTGTACAATTCGAAAAACCTATTAAAAGTTGTCAAAATGTCATTCATTTGTGTATTTGTCGCAAAATGCATTAATTGTGCATCTGTCGTTTGCGTAACTGTCACCCCGTCGCTAGATGCACTACCAAATCCCCTTGTTTTAGGGATTCTGCGCCCTTCTTTTCGCGAGAGCCCGCAAAGTGAGAAAATCTTGTTTCTTTTTCTGTGCATTGCTCCGTTCAATCTGTGATTTATCCCATTTCTCGCCATCTTTTTTTCTCGGATATTTTGTCTTCTCCATTTCGCTTCTTTCCTCAGGAAGTTCACTTATCATCAAATAATTCTATATCGCTAATTCGGGGTACTGTAGTATTTGCTAAGTTCTAACGCTCTAATAAGACTCTTGCGTAGCTTATATAACACTTTCATCACATTTGGGCATATTTTCTCAATGGCCAGAGTGCGTGACTAGTCAGGCCAATAGAGCAATTTACTTTCCTATTAGGCCGATGCATTTATGTTAGTGAAAGAGAGATTGGGATTCATTTTGCACTTGTCTTCTAGCAAGTGCTTCCATAGCTAAAATTGTATGTAAATAATCCTGCAGATCGAATTCATTTTGCCTTTTTTTATATTCCTTTGCGCGTCAACTAGTGAATTGCGCAGCGCCATGCAGTAGCCCGTACTTTCCATGTTAGCCTCGGTATTGGTGGCCTTTATTCATTTTCCCAAATTAGAGATCCTCTCCTTCCTTACAATTAGCCCGATGATAAAGTATCTTTCAGCTCAATGCTCACTGAGCAACCTCTCCCTGTCCTGCCATGTAGTGTGCACAATAACAAGCTAAAATTAAATTTCTTGATTTTTATTTGATTTTTTTCACGTATTTTTTGAGTATGGCGCAGAAAGAAGTGGTAGAGGACGGAAGGGGGAAATAGGAAAAAAAAGTAAATGTACACAATGGCGTCACTACTCTACTTAAATAATCGGAGACAAAACACGTGGGATTCTTACATTTACAAAAAGCGCACTACTTTTTTTAGGACCAACAACACAAATTAAATGAAAAAAGAAAAAAAGCTTAATATGGGAAATTCCGTAGAAAAGAACTAACATGGGGAAAAGAGGCGTACGGAACACGGAAGATAGTTTCAGATAATAGGGAGAAGAAAATTGAACGCGTAACCTCGTAATTTTAACAAAGAGTAAAGAAATATAGTTGAGAGATAGATAGACAGGAAATATAGGTATAGGTGGAAGCTACTAAACGTGATCGAATGAGGTTTCGATTCGATCAGATTGGATAAGGATGCGAAGCAATTGCAAGGGGTGAAGTTGGAGAAAGAATGGAGAGACCGATCGGTAAAGGAAAAAAGAAGCATCAGCTACGTTTGTTTTATTATCGTGCAATAGTGGTATTACAAAGCTTTGAATATCAAGAGGACCGGATAGTAACCAACTACAAAGGTGTGAGTGCAAGCAAGCAAACAGGGAGTAGTCTCTAAATAAGGAGGCAAATATAAATTCTCTTGTACCATTACGGACGCTCAACAAAACACCACAGGAGTCATCTGCGAGCTCCTTTAAAACGACGATAGGAATGCTATAATGGGGATGGGTTACGGTAGTGGAAAAAGTGGGACTGAGACCATCAATAGGAGAGCGACACGACATAAATATAAAGAACGATCGTACACGGTTACATTGTGGTGTTTTGAGGTATATCATCATCGAGGGGGAGTAATGAGAGAGTGAATGGAGTTTGACCACCCAAGGAGAAGAACCATCAACTACGTGGAATCCGATTCAGATGAGGGAGGAAGTTGTTAGAGGGAAGTTTCGTGGTGGAGGAAGGGTGGTTGATGACGATTGTACTTTGACTGCGGACTCGCTCTTGATCGTCGGCTCGATTCCAGTCAGCGTTGAGGACTTGCGTGGAGGCTTGGCGGGCTGCGTTGGATGGTCGCCGGTACGGGCACCGCTCTCCTCCTCCGATGACAGTGTAGCGTACACTACGAGTCGAGCGTCTGGCCTGGAAATGATAATGACGGTAATTATCGATATTTAATATGAATAGATATGATTACGACGAGAATTATATTATGGTCTGTAATTACCGTAAATATCTGCGTACCGTGCAGCGGCACTGCAGCCATTCTGATGACCGGCAGGTTGCGTGGTCGAGGGTACGGTAGTCGGCAGTTGGTGCGCCCAGTCAGACGAACTGTTGCTCTCTGATGGCGAGTTCGAGGGCTCACGGGGAAGCGACCAGGCGGAACCTGAAGCAAATTATCCATCAGACAGCTATGGTCACTGTTAAAAAGACTGTTTTCGAACATTTTTGGCAAAAGGGCAAAAGATGGATAAAAACGAACCGGCAGCCAGTATTCCTGCAGTCTCCGATGGACGCATGGCTGCTGCTTCGTGAACAATGAGGCCTGCAGATATCTTATCCACTGGAGAGCAGCCAGACTCGCGAGAGGACTTGTCATCCTGAATCCAACTTTCATCATTCTTTATTCACTGCTTTTTTACTTTTCATTAATGATTGCCAATAAAAATTGAATTAAGATCCCACGTTATTTTAAATTCTATCTTGATGAATAATTTCGATTCTCTCACCTTCTCATTGTGCTGACCATCATTGAGTCTGCTGACCACTTGGTCCATGGCCACAGCCTTCGTCCTCATCCTCCAGACCATGTCGGCAGCAGTCACGACACGAGGCGACGGAGCCGCAGAGTCGGGCGGAGAGAGCACCGCTGCATCGTTGCCTGAATAATCAAATGATAATCTTTGAGACATTCTTAATTTCATTTTGCCACGTTTTGAGATTATTGTCTCGTACGTATAAATATCTATCTAATTGCCAAATGCCATAATCAATTGATCCCCAAACTACAAACCTGATTTCAATTGCAGCTGTTCAGAGATCACTCCCACCGCCCGTTCTTCTAAAGGGCGCCCACAGTCCATGGCTTCATCCTCTTCCTCCTCCACTCCTTCATCATCATCCATCGCTACGTCGTGCGACTGACCTGAGCAGCATACATTCACCATTATTGCAATCAATAAATCATTTCTTATCCGTGAAAAAATATCTTCCCATGTTTAGCGATTTTAATATAACGGACGGAAACGGTATTCTCCCCGCAATTTTTCGGAAATTTTTTACCTCCTCCAACACAGAAATAAAGTAATATTTTATTGTATCCTATTCGAATTATTATTTTTTCTTCGTCCTACTTCGAGTTCTACTCCATGCTTCCTCACCATTTATCCGTCCTCCTCCTCGTCTGTCCTCTTCCATGGTAGAGTGTGACTGTTGTCCGTCGTCATCGTCGTGTTCTGACGGTGGCGAGGGTCCGGCACCGGGTGGGAAGGTGATCGACCGATGGGACGACTGCAAATGAGATCATTCAGTACAAATATTTTGCATAAATAATCCAAAAAAAGTCAATCGATACTCCGAAAAAAATCACGAACTCCACTCACAGTCTTCAGGAAAGGGACGACGGCATTGACAACGGGAGCTATGGATTTGGACGTGGATGCGTCTCCCCCGAGATCATTGCTACTACCGTTCATGGGACCGAGGTGCTGCAAACGAACCAATTGATTTCGCGTTACACCACATCAAATCGCATGGAATAAGTGTGTCAGCAAGCATTTCATTGAACAAATCTTGATATTTCATTTTTACTACCGTGCTACAGTAACCCTACCCCTAACGTGTGTATACGATAGTTTCCACAACCGTACCTTGGCAGGCGACCGTCTCTTCCCTCCACCAGGTGCTTCTTGCCGAGGCTGTTCTAGCGGTGGTGGTAGTTGGGGTTGGGGTGTGGGCGATGGTGCACTCCTCATCCATTGGTCCTCCAACTCCGCGTCTTCCTCCTCTTGTTGTTCATTCCTGAAGGGTACGCACTTCGCGTGTCGGGAGGAGAATGTGAAGCGAGACGAGATGGGATTCCCGAATCCGTCCTCCACGAGTTCTTCCTCGTCCTCGGACTGCAGGTTGCGCTGAAGCAAATAAAATTATATAAAATGCACAAAAATGTGAAAAGACACACTGGATTACTTCCAGGCTACAGTAACCCTACTACAGTATCACAGAAAGAACATACTCTGTTCGGATCGCTCCTCCTCCTCATCTCCCATCTCCTCTGTGCTGCAGCTTTCGGAGGTGGTAGTAGACCAGCAGCAGCAGAATCCCTCCTCGCACTCAGTCTGCCTCCACAAGTCTCCTCTTCGTCTCCTATCGTAATCTCATCCAGTTCGAAGGGGTCGTAGATGACGGTGTTGCCTCGTCCGGCCACGTAGCCATGTCGTGGTGGCACTCGACTCCACACCGACTGCGGGTGTCTATGATCGCAGAGGGCGTCGATGACGACTCTTCCTCCTCGTCCCATCCTCCTCCTCAATAACAACGCCGGCCTGGTCGCCGGTGCTGCGGGAGGCATTGCAGTGGTTGTTGTTTCAGTAGAGGAAGAAGAGGCAACGGCAGCGAGAGAGATTGATGAGTCCGAGGGCTCAGTCTGCAATATCGATCGATTTTCCACAGTCAATCATTACCGTACTCTTACCGTATTCTCATTCGACATCTCTTGAGTCGCACTTGACGTGGACGGTGCCGAGACGTGGTAGAAGCGCGTGTAGGGTGGAACGAGGTCCGATGGCCGACCCTGCAAATGGTGCCGTCATTCATGAAAACTGAGGGGGATTTCTCAAAGTTATCAGACCGCGAAACGGATCGATTCGAATCACCATATGCGTTTTTTAAGATAGAATGCACTTACTGGTTCGAATCAATTTCATTTCTAGACTCTACTCAAAGCCACCTTACCTTGAGTCGAACGGGCTGTGCAGCCTTGTACGCGCAGCCTCGTCTCCGCTTGAACGCGTATCGACCGTCGGCGTTGGCCGTTGACGCAGCAGCAACGCTCTGATCCACCTCGGCTGCAGGCGACACCACTCCCATGCCAGATATGAACAAGGCGGGTGACTGATTCCACACTTCGGCATTCTTCTTCAGCCATGCCTGAACAAGACAAATTCTCATCTCCCCAACAATTTTTTTCTCTCGCTTTTCTCTAGATTTATCGAATGCTTCTCTCAGAAATCAAGAAAAATCTCCTCATTCTTCTTCGGAGTGAGCTGAGTGGGTCATCAGTGAGATCATAATAGATATTTCAACAATATTTATCATTTGGTGCTCGATAACTACCTTGCTCGGCAGTTCCCTGTCGTAGGCGGGTCCCAGTCCCGCTCGGGCTCCCGTTGGCGCTCCCAGTGTGAGAGGCTTCTTGCGCATCTTTCGTCGCTTGACGCCGTTCTCCTCCCGCAGCGGTTGTTGCGGCTCCTGAGAGGTGGTGGCGGGCGAGGACGAGAGACCATTGATGAGGGTAGAGGCACCAGAAGCACGGGCTGCTTCCTCGGGTCGGAGCTGCAAACATGCATCAAATGAGGACTCGCGATACGGTATCGGTATTGGGATCGGGATAAAGTAGCGCTAGTACCTTGGTGAGGATCTGGTTGTAGACGACGCTGCCAAAGTCGCCCATTTGCGCTCGAGCAGTGAGAATCTCGGCGTCGAGGTCCAGCATGGCGAGCTTGCTCTTCTCTCGTCGCTTCACCTGAAACATACAACTGTTTCATACTGTTGCTTGTGATGGCCACGCAGAAGATTGCCTATATATAAGGGAGTGAAGTCACATACCATCTCGAAGAGATGCACAGCCCGTCGCAGATCGTGACCGAGCTTCAGCACCTGAACAAAGCCACATGATTATGAAGAGGATGAATGAGTCTCCCCCATTCCCCCTACGCTTTATTATTATTGCATAAGTATCCATGGCGCTCTCGTCTTCCACGCTATGCCACCAACCTTCTCATAGCTGTCCTCGTCGTTCTTCCTGTTCTTCCTCGTCTGCATCTTCTCAGCTCGTCTTCTGAACGCGACGTATGGATTGAGGACGGCGTTCTCCTTCCGGCACTCAGTCCGCACCCGAGCAATCAGACCACCACTGCAATGGGAGGATGCATGAAGAGCAAATCATAGGCAATCAAGCCTCATATATACAAATCCCATACATTTCAGCAAACAATGTTTGCGCCATTCTGATCCCAAATCCGGGGTGGAAATGAACAGCGAAGGTATCCAGATAACAAATATGCTTACTATCCAAGCGTCCTGTTAGTGGCTGCTTCCCGTCGCTTCGCTAGCCAGTAGTCGTAGACGTCATCGATGACGACATCGTCAAAGTGTGGCATGAGCACTTTCCTGGCGGTCGTTGGCTGGCAGATGTGATTCTCCGATGACTGAGCCTCCAACGCCTCGACGATTCGTTCCAATTCCCTGCAAATCAGTCCCTATTATTCCACAGTCCCATTCCAATGTTATCGTGAATATGAGTGCTGATTGTTGGTCATAATTCAAATAGTACGATTGATCCCGTATACCGAACTCGCCTATGACCTAAAAACAGGACTGCCCCAACCCGTCCCTAAGCTAAAAATAACCAGTTGTTTTTACCCCTAACCGACCTTTGACCCCCGAAAATCGCCCTACTACACATGATTGATCACCGAAAAACAGACGACTTTCGGTCGCATTTGCGTATATTTAGCAGTTATATATGCAGGATCACAGATCCAAACTAGAGCTTCATTTTAATCAAGATCCCATATCTTAGGTCATCTCCAAATCTCATTCGCACCTCGGGTTTATATGAGGCTTGTCCTTGAGATAGGCTTCGTCTTCCGAGTCTAGATCGTATTCCGCCTCCTCCCTCTCCATCGACAGCCATGCTGCAAAAAGAAGCAATTTACTGTAAATGTCGCATAGTGACGATCATTTGCACGGTTCACCACCCGGAAAAACATTCTAATGGCCCCCACGCAAACTAGCTAGAATTTCCGGCACATATGTTTCGCAACCTTGTTATCGTGCCGATCATTCATTCATCAAATGTGTCATCACCATCTGTCATTTCCAGTAAACAGATTTCATTTCCTCGTGGTGTGAGGCCAAGGATTAGTGCATGTCGCGGGCATCCCTACTCATTCACGTGCTCATTGTCAGAAGTAGCCTCGTCGTGTATAATTGTGTATAATTTGTTGTATGGGCACAACGGCAGAACTTTCGTAGCCCTGTCGTCTGTATATACAGTGAATGTCATGTGATGTATACATACGTTGTATAATATTGCTTTCCATTCCTCCGATCCCTCTCTTTACACATGTATGTACAATGCCGCCCTTCTTCGGCTCGCCACGCTGTCTCTCCCCCTCGCCTTATCATGCTCTCGGGATCATCAAGGAGTGGCCGTGCAGATAGATGAGAGCATCAGACAGCAAAGGGAAAACGAGACCGATGGGGAAGGGATACAAGGAGAAAGGGAGAGAGGGGAGAGGCCAGACAGAGAGGGCGACAGTGTGTACGACATTTTCACAGTCACACTCACATAGTGTTGACACATGATAAGGCGGTAAGGGGCGCGGGCGAGAGAGCATGGCGACCGAGGAGGGAACAGAGATGACAGAAAGGACGAGTCCGACTTTCCCGCCTTCTGCCTATCTCTCATCCTCTTCCCCCTCTCTCGCTCTCACTTGTTGTGGTAGATGACAAATGTCAGGACGAGAACGAGTGCGAGAGGGGTGCGAAGGGACGGCCGAGATACGTGTCAAGGACTAGAGAACGAGACGACCAGAGCAGATAAATGAGTGTCGAGCCATTAAATCCCCCCGTCTCATTCTACGTCCATCACTCCATCATCTGATTGGGTGGCCTATTGCCTGCAGACATTATATATCGCAACGAGATCATCTCATCTAATCCTTCGGCAAGCCATCGCGTGACAGACAATTCCAAAGCATGGGATCGTTCCCAAATCCGAGGAGATAGATGGAAATGCATCTATTAAATGCATAAAATTTATTGCGTGAATGCGCCACTTCCGCTGTACAAACGGGTGTGTCTGTCTGTCAGTCAGGGGTATAATACTAGTTTCGTTTCGTAACAATTCGACTCCCCCCTCGTCTCGGAGTGAGAAAGGGGGTAAACCGTTCAGTGCTGGTCCCCTCTTTCACCCCCGTCTGCTCTCTTCTCCACAGCCGACCGGGTGTGTGCCCTCGTTTACACGACCGAGCACATGCGAGAGCGCATAAAACGATTGACAGAAAAGCAGAGAGAAGATGGGAAGAGGTCAGGGAGAAAAGAAAAGAGGAGCAGACGAATGATGAATCATTCAGCGACAGGCCACGTGGCATTATCCCTCTAGCCACTCTCTCATTCTTGTCTGGCCTCCTTCTCCCAAACCCAATTCTCCCCTCCATCGTTTCCAATAACTGTCTGTCTGAGTGCTCAAAAAGCCGACCACATAATACCCATCCATCTCCTTTGAACACTTCAATGAGAAAAAGGGTGAGTGAAAGGATGACGAACTCTCCGTCTTCTCCGGTTTACAAAGAAAGTCGGGAGAAAGACACAAAAAGGAGGCCGAGCGGAGAACCTTCCCTTCGATCATAGCTCAGGTTTACGTGTAACGTTGATGTGTGTGAGTGTAACAGGGGAAAGAGCAGCCCCTTGCATTCTCCCGACTCTCCGTTGTTTCCTTCCCTTCATCCACAACCGACAGGTGATCCAACCCGTGGGAGCTTCCACCCATTCATCATTGTGGCAGTGGGGGAGGGAGGAGAGACAAGGGAAGGGAGTAGAAACGAATCGCTACTCTTTCCTGTCTGTCAGACAACGGCCATCCATTCAGCCATTAGTCCGTTCACCAACATCAAACATTAAGACCGGAGATTGACCCCTTGTGCTAGATCCAATGACTAGCAATAGGATCTCCTTCCAGAAGGGGGCCAATGCCTCCAAAGGGCAGGGGGTGATCGCTCGTAGTAGTCCTTTAGTGCGGGAAAGGGCACACCTGGTCCTCTGCCTGTCTTCGCCAGATATGGACTCTACGTCTCTCCTTTGAGCACACATAAGCAGGCCAATAGTGCCCACGTGAATGACCCGTGACTACTGCGCAAGAGTGCCGATGAATAGTAGGCCGCTAATAGCCCACCATGGCAATAACTCCTTCTCGGGAGGGAGTATTTACTAGGAAGAGTAATTACGAGTACACACAAGTAATGGCCATTTGGTCCCTCGAGAATCAATTGCAACACCATTTGCATGTCAGACAGTTCAATTCAAGTTGAGCATTAGATTCGGGACAAAAACGGTCCCTTAATTTCTCTTTCCCGGAAAATTTGGAGAGTGTCCCTTTTCTTTGCCACATCGCAAATGTGGCCAATTTAGGAGGAAGGGACAGACTCTTCTTCTCACAATTGACCACTTCTTCGTCTTCTTCCTCCCCCTTCTTCTTCTTCTCCGAATCTTTACATGTGTGTGGGCAGAACAGTCAGTCACCAGAGAGAAGACTCTTCACAAATTTCCCTCGCCTTTTTTGCACAGATTCACAAACGAGGAAAGAAGGAGAATGTGGACTGTTCAATGGGAGAGGCGTCTTTTCTCCCCTCCTTTCTTCGACGCCCATTTTTCACAGCCCCTTCAAAAGAAGGAGCAGACGAGGGGGGAAAGAAATGCAGAATGGGGGAATGGAATGAGAAAAAGAGACGTGTGAGGGTAGCGCGAATATGGGGGAAAGGGCGGTGATTCATCAAAACCCAATCCTTTATATCTGGCATTTTTATGTCTCTTGTGGCTCTTCTGCTGCCAGGCATTGATGGAATACATCTGCTCACTGCCAATGTAGCCATGAATGTATGTATTCACAGAAGAAGCCATAACGTAGTGTCGAAATCGCTTCGCTCCCCCTCTCATGGTCCCTCTTTTCTCCTCCCCTCTTCCATTACCCTGCACTCGCTGGCAATAAGGAAGGGCGAAAAAGTGAGAGACGACAGAGAAAAGGGGCAATGAGACGCACGTAAAAGTGGAGGAGGATGAAGGACAGAGATTACGAGAGAGTATTACGAGTGAAGAGAGTCGAGGGGAAGCTGAGAAGAGCTCTCAGGAAGAGTGCGGAGAAGAGAAAGAGAGCGGCGAGGGAGTAAACAATTTCTTGTGCAGTCACCAAATTGGGCCAGAGAAAGGAACAGAAATAGCGGGGACTAGCAGCAAGCTGCGCGACTGCAACAAGTTTGGAGACAAAGGAAAGACACACATCGGTGACCTTTGCGGCCCTTCAAATAATACCAGGCAGCCGGACTTGCTATCATGTTCGCGCATCGTTTCGGCAATACAAACGAAGGAGATCACGAGCGAAAATCGCGCGCGGAATCTCACGGAACAAATAAACCATGTTTAAACGCCTCCTACCTTGAACCCTGATGAGTTGTGGCTTGGGCTGTGGTTGGGGTGGGTAGATGTCGTTATAACGGGAGCCATCGACATGGGCAACCTAAAGAAGTACATGTGCCCTTGCGACCAAAGAACTGCGTTTATAAACTACACATGAGAAATGGAAATAACATTAACAATCTACATTAAAAAAAACAAATATTTGAAACTAGGATTCTGTAGAACAGTTGTGCATGGAAGGACATTTACAAATGTCCAACCTTGGGAGTGGGAATGACGTGGTTGTCCACTTTGGCGCCAGATGTGCTCGCTTGCTGTCCTCTGATCGCATGTTGAAGATGGGACTCCTGGAAAAAACAAAATAAATTTAATTGCCCTCATTTCAGATGAAGTGTCAGAGGAAAATTCCTATGTCCCTTTCCTGTGGATGTTAATTGACACCTTTCCTCGTTGTGTAATGACCCCTTACCCTTCACTCAGGCCTACATCAACGAACGACTCATCAATGGGAACAGGCTAGGCTTCTGGGCGTTAAACATGGCACCATATAATGACCCAACCGCAAATTGTATTTATTTACTACAAGGGGATATAAGCCCGTACTTGAAAATATGCAAATATTTTCTTACTATAAGTTGTATGGACAAAATGAATTGTTTTAAGTAGTGTCTACGTTATAGACAGTCAATTGCCCAAAATACCAGCGATAAACACTCTAGATTCCACCAAATATTATAAAGTCCAAGTTTAAAAAAATAATAATATACCGATAACTAGTCGTTCATGACCAAAACCATTTACTTGATTAACTTCAAAGGCCCAATTTGAAAAAAAAATAATCACTAACTTAAAATAACTAATCAATTACTAAAGTAAAAATAAAGTACAAGTTCGGACAATCAAAGAAACAGCCCTCCATCAATCAAAAAATCGATGACAACATCCCCAGATGACGTCACACCTCTCGGGGTGACCACCCATGTTGCACTGTTACATTAGTAATATGCGCTGCGGTCATCAACTACTATGTCCGGGTTGATGCGGGCCGGTGTGATCGATTGTTAGTGGAGACATAGCCCCAACGGGGAAAGAACGCGGGGGGAGGGGCGGCAGACATGCTGATGGGGTGCCGACTCACCATCTCTTCCTCCTTCTCCATGCCTGTCGGCATCGGATTGACGCCTCGAGCGATTGGAGCACATTCTGAGATATCGGGCAACTCGTCGGCGAAGTACACCCTCATAGGACGATTCGCGTCGAGGTTCCGAGCACGGAACGACAACTTGCTGGTGGTGGCCATTTCGGCGTACTCGCACGGTGTAACTGCGGGTAGCGTCAGGCAGAGGCGGCGCGACGCCGAAATCGGCGGCAACGGCGGTCGCGCAGACGCTCATTCGCCGCCAACCGGCGTCCGCATCGGTCGGTAGTGCTGTAGTAGTAGTAAAGTAAACGGGAAAGTAGTAGGTTGGGTAGTAAGGAATAGCGAGGGTCTAAAGGGTGCCCCCGCGATAGGCGCCTTCCTTCCTATCGACTGCTCCCCTCGTCGCTCCTCTTCCCCTCTCACAGCGCGGATGCACAAACACACACTGACACACACCACGTAAGCACGCGACGCGACCGCTCTCGCGTCTCTTTCCCTCAATTGCCGGCTGGAGAACATGCAAATTTCGGCTCAAATTGCTTCTCTTTCTTCTGTTTCGTTGCGGATTTGATCATAGCAATTTCCACTATATTCGTGTGGGTGTTTTAAACTAGCTTTCTTTGCTCGCAGATGGACGGGGACGAGGAAATGTACGAAGAAGGAATGGAAGATGAGGATAACGAGCAAATCGGCGAGGATGAGATCCTCAAAGTGATTCCACTGGAGGAATTTCTTGAGAGCAATGGCAGAGCTGCGTTCAGCGACGACGAAGGAGATGAAAATGGGGACGGACAAGGGACGTCGATGTAAGCAAAATTGGTTTTTATTTAGTCAAAATGGCAGTATGATTCATGAATTGATGAGGCATCGATAGCAATCTGAATGAATTACATCATCGAAAAACACTGTTATTGGAGCTGTTTCAGGCAGAACTATCCCGATGACTCGGTGGGAACGCTGCAGTGTCACGAGAAGGATGTGTTCGTTGTGGCCACTGCTGGCACTCAATGGATGGCATCGGGAGGCGAGGACGACAAGGCTCTCCTATTCGACCTCGCACATTCGGGTTCGTTTCTTTCTTTCTTTCTTTTTACAGAATTAAGCGTTTTTCTACGTCATAATACTTTTATGACTCTGTATTTAGTCATAAAATATGATATTTTCATGTGAAATTGTATTTTTAGAGTCGGAACCGGCTCTCGTCATCGATCACGCTGATTCCGTCACAAATATAACTTTCAACAAGGTAAATGACCTTCTTATTTTGAGTTTTTGCTGATTTGCAGTGTGCCATTTGTCATTTTTATTATTTTCAGGCGGAAACGCTGCTTGCCTCCGGTGACATGTCAGGCAAGATTATCGTAACGGAATTGAGTACAAGGAAACGACGAGCGGAGGTGTGTAAGATTCTTAAATCGCGTAATCTCTGGTTCGTTGTTTCGGTGATATTCCGCGAAAACATTTTCCGATGGCTATTTCTGTCCTTCAAGTAAAGCGATCTAATGATCTATTCACGTCGTTCACTTTCATGAGAAACCCGTAATGCGAATTTCCGTTGTCGACGGTTTTTTTGCTGACGATGTAAATCGTCGACAGGAAGCAAATTATATCAGGGTCTTTCGGAGATCGTCTTTATAAAGCGAATTGATAGCAAGAAAGAGAAAAATATATAACTAGCGAATTTATAGAAGCATAAAATATTTACCATCATAGGATTCCTGGATGTTTTCCTTGCAGCTCGAAGATTGCTCGGATCTCGAATGGATCTTCTGGCACCCCTCGTCGGACATTCTTTTCGCTGGCGACAAGGAAGGTTGGTTTGTTTACACTTTAATTATACGATAATTATGTCTATATACGTCTTAATGTAGTATTTTTGCAGGCATGATCTGGATGTGGCTGATCGGCGCTAGTGGAGTGGCACAGTCAAAGGTGTGTTTTTTACAACAAAATGTTTTGTTTACTGGTTCTTTTGTTTGCAAACACGAAATTGCGGTTGTGAGTTTTCCACCGCACCACGCTATGTGATTTGCGAACGCCTGCTCGAGAGTAATCCGATTTGCCCGCTCGCTCTATCCTATTCCCCTTCACAGCCTCTCTCACCGTTCCCCCAATCCACTTTTCACAGTCTCTACTCCCCCCTTCTCCAATCTTTTCACCCTCTTGAAGAACTAGTCAATTCTTTCGCTCCATCTACTGAAAGCGCCATTAGGCATTCCAGTGCGCTACTGAATTATGTACGCTGACTTCTCAGAGTGAAGATGGAGGGGGACTTTCACGCACTGACCTTTTCCCTCCCTGAAAGCCACTCTCACCACGAAAACAGGCCTATTTTAGGCGAACTTGTGATCTCAGATTTCGCTGTGGGTGTGTCTGGGGATTAGCTTAAACCTGTCTATATTCCCATGTGAAATGGATTGAGGCTGATTAAGGCAATGTAGAAGCATTACAAGAGTATAACATAACATTTATACATTTTTTAATGTGAAAACAATGTTTATTTGATTTTTCTAAAGCAATGAAAAAGGTATGTTGACCCTATTCTTATAGGTCTACAGTGCTGGCTCCGGTAACCGTTGCACATGCGGCAAACTCTTGTCCGATGGCAAGCGACTCCTGTCTGGATATGACGACGGCACCCTGAGGATATGGTCGCTCAAGGTATCGTAACCGTTTTGAATGTGTCATACAAAATACACAAGCTATAACTATTTTCGCACCGTCTATTGTGTATTATTCACGACGATCGTATAGTAGCAGACCGGGGAGAGAATGCATTAGCAGCCGTTCTTGGAAGTGGAGATTGTTGGAATGGGAAAGCCCCCTCCACTAACAACAGCCTTCCTTCCTACACGGGGATGGGATTAGGATAGTCTGAAGGACGAAAGGCCTGGACATTTGCGCCATACCGGTGAGCTGGACACTTGCGCTGTTAGAATGACGATAATCCATGTCACCAATACGGCTCAAATGTCCCTGTCTTTCACTCCTAACAACAGTCTTCCTTCGTCAACAGGGAGAAGGATAGTTTGAAGGAGGAAGAAAGGACTGACGTGAAGTGGAGGATTAGCCGAGTGTTTGGTTCGACCTCTTATTGTTTCTTCCCACTCTCCCTTCCCTCTTACTTTCTGTCCGAAAAGGAGCGAAGCCAAACAAATGCAGGTGCTAAGAGCCGAGATACTGTGTCAAGCAAGAGACTCAGAGAAATCAGAGAAAAGAGAGAGTACACAGCGTGAAGAGGCCGCAGATGGGTACAGTAATGAAAGCGCGCGGAAGAGGGAAGTGGTGTGTACTGTGCCCAGAATAGCCCACCACTTCTCTGGGTCCTCTTGTCCTGTGCATTCATCTCAGTCCACCCTCTCCAACTGTACATACACACACGGTGTTGAATAGCGAACGCGTACTTTCCGAAATTATAACCTCCCCAATCTCTACCGAGAGCTTGTCTCTCACTTTGATAGACGATCGCTCGGTGAGGAGATTAGGGAGGTCAGAGTGTCCAAAAATATGTTCCTTAGTGTTGAATGATTTTTTGTGTTGTAGCTCTCTCCCTCTGCCCCATTTCCCAAGCGGGAAACGGTGATCTTTAAGATTCGATCGCTACACATACACACAAATACTTCCTGGTCACGAGCGAGAGAGCGCATTATGTAATTTCCGACCTCGCCAATCTCCTCAAAGCGGTTGTATATCGAAATGAGAGACGATCGCTCCGACGAAATTAAGGGGGGGGGGTGGTTCGGAATTCCATAATGTGTTACCTAGTCACGAACAAGGGGGAATATCAATTCCCCCACAATCACATGAGAGAGAAAATATAATTTTTCTCGTGAAACCTCTCCTGATGAATCATTTTATCAGGAGAGATTCCAGCTACTCGTTAGTGACAGGTGCTTTATATGCCCCGATTGGTCATCGGAATGAAATAACAGATACATCATTAATGATCACAGTCAGGGGGGATTATGTGCCATTTTGACTCAACGAGAGGGAAGACACAAACAAGAGCTCAACGGGAGCAAAGATTATTACGGCTTTTCAGGATCAGACACACGCTTCCCTGAAGTTGCCCTCGGAGATCAATTGTGTTGAGGTGAGGGGTTCCTGAGAGGAATGTTCCTGGATTACGGTAGCTTTACAGCTGAGCGACACGAAGGCTGGCCTGGCTGCAGTGGGCACTACCAAGGGAGATGTGCACATCGTGAACACAGGTACTATATTTCATTTAACTTGTAAACATAAATAGGTTAACAGTACCTAGAGTTTGGAAGTAAAAGAAACACTTGCAATTGCTCTGTACACTAGGGTGTCGCTATCAGTGACTCTATTCAGCTAATCTCCGCGGAGATTAGATGACTGACAATTGCACTAAAGTCACTGATAGCGACACCCTACTGCACACAGAGCCGTTCTTGTGCTGTGTGTCGTGTCTGAATCCCCTCATCTATTCCCGGGTACCGTGTGATAGGATTAGAGGCTCTTGACGTTGGTGTCTGCTGATATTTATTGCGATAGATGTAATCCTGCTGGGGTATCATAAGACCACAGATAAAAAAGAGAAGGAGACACACTCTTGTTGATCCCAGACGAACTCGGGGATTACTGTAGATATCGTATCTCTTTTCAGGCTCTGCTGAGGAACTTTTGCTCCGCTCACTCTTCACCATTCCGCCACTGCCAAACCCGAGCAAGGAGCAGAATGCGGTAATTTTGTAGTTTGTTGGGTCAACTGTTCTTTGAATACACCTCTCCCATTGTCTCCACATTGAGTGGAAGCAATCTCTGATCGACAAGCACTCATTGTTTTCGATAGAAAGACGGAGAGATTAGCCGATTGACCTTTTCGCATAATGAATACACGACATACAATCATGAGTTGTAGTCGACAACACTTGAACAACAAGCGTGACCAAGGGGGAATTGAGCGGAAAGAAAGTGGAAGCAGACATGTCTATATCAGGGAACTCATTACGGAATGACCAATCGCACTAATATCCTCGCAGCCGTTGTCGATCAAAGACAGAGAGACGACAGCTTCGAGGAGATTAGGGAGGTTTGAATTCCCACATGTGACACCCTATGAAGCAGTCACGTCTGTCTATATCGTCCGCACAGAGATCACTTTTTGCCACGCCCTCTAGAGTACGTGTAAGAAAGGAAGGGAGACGGTGTGAGAGAAAGAGTCAGTAGACCGAGGAGAGTGGAAGAAAGAAATAGAAGGGCACGGTTTTTGTCTGGCTGCCCCCCGCGGGGGACGGGGGGGGGGGAGGTGAGTGGCGCCGAGGGGAGGGGTGGGGGGGTGGCGGTGTGGGGGTGGGGCCGGGGGGGGTTGGAGTGGGGGGGGGGGGGGG
>JACMIF010000061.1:55662-67336 GCA_014805445.1 Diplogasteroides magnus | reverse complement strand
GGCACAAATGTCGCTGATTAATCGATCAATGATAATGCACGGCGCTGTCTTTTACCGAGCAATGCTTGTCAACCTGCAACCCCCTTCAAAACGGCCTTTCCATGTTATTATTTCACTCGGGTGAACTCTTCCACGTGCACATCGTTAGTTATCCGCTCCCATAAATATAGATGAATTGTAGGTTTCCCAACCTTCCACTGTGCATTCTAAAGTCTGGCAAGGACCTGGATCGCATTCCTATGGAGGTACGATAAGTAATTTGACAGCAACGATCCAACGTTCCTTTTTCCTTGTACCCCTAAGTCTCATAAATAACATTGAGCAACATTAAATGTATCAGGTGTTGTACACACACGACTCGCCGCAGCGATACCAGAAAATGTTGGATCTGTACTCGCGTCTCAACGTGACCAAGGTAAGGGATGAGTCGGTTTGCGAAATCCCTTTATTCTATGACTATCATACCGTTTTTGTCTTTTTTGTAATCTTGTGCTTGTTGCGTTAAGTAGTCAAAGGGACAGATAGTACAACTTTCTATCATTCTGTCTTGTGCTAGTTCCTTTCTTCCTTTTGACAATTGTCAAATTGCAGAAGACAACTCGCAATCCCAACCAGTTCTTCCGCTTCACGAATCGCATCGTGGACAAGTTGAAGCTGGGAGAAGACAGATTCGTCCAGAACTTTGGGGTGCGATGATCAGCACCGATTTTCTACCGTACCGTAATCCGGGCCTACTACTATTTTTCCGTAATGATTATAACAATTCAGTTGAACGTTGAGCCGAAGATGATTGAGTGTGAAGGGCGACAGCTACCGCCCTGCGAAGTTCGAGATGCGGTAAGGGTGTTTTTATTTGTTCTTACTTCAATTCACTCAATGCTCTTAGTTTCTTCATCTTTTACAACTGAATGAATGAATTATCAAAAAAGGGAGAAGATGATCCCCCTATCCAATATAGTCTAACAAATATATTATCATTTAGGATTCCTCACTTGAAGTAGATGGTCGAACGGGAGACTTCTACCTTCAACGAGCGTTTGATGTGAGGAAATTGCCTTATTGAAATGATTGCCGTAATATGAATTTATTGGTTGATTATTGTTTGATCATGACTCGTTCAGGTATCCAATTACGTGCTTCGCTTCGCCGCTGTCCGTGCAACAGACCGAGTATCTGAAGAGAAGGCTGAGTGAGTTTACGAGATTCCCACACCCAGTCATATTGTGGTCGAGATTACGGTAGAAGAGTCACGTGAAGTTAACTTTATTGCATTATTGCTAACTTTGTCGTACTGAATGCGCGAAATCTTCAGAGACAATTCGACACTGAACCTGGAAGAAATATGTTTCAGGGAGTTCTACCGCAAGCTGTGGAGTGTCTGTCAGGAGTGTGGACTGCGTGTGAATGTGAGGGACAGAGAGAGGCCAGCAATGATGTCTCAGTGGAGGAAATACCAGGAAGGAGTACAAGGACCAATTGCTTTCGATCACTGTATTCAGGTGTGATCGCATATAATATTAATTTTTATAATTCATCTTATTAAAGAGATCAGCAGAATGCAATGTGGGCCTAAGATTTTAACTAAGAATTAAGCGGCTGCGCAAGTCGCAGAATACGAATATTTTCCCTGCAGGACATCAGGGACCAGTTCGATAAGTACAACAAGGAGAGTGATAGAGATGATGAGCGACTGGTCATTCTCGTATTCAATCATCTTCAGGACAATGATTACGGTACCTTTTTAATTATTTTTATTCCAAATCTCTAGTTTTTCATATACTGTGTTCGACATTTTTCGTTAAATGACTTCCACCTATAGATCCAGTTTTCTGGATCGCCTAGCCCGATATTCTGAATATATCTGTCTTTTTTCCATTTGACAAATCAAATGCAAGGCCGAACAGTTGTTTCGTCCTTACAATAAGACATATAAATGTATACACACACATTGTTTACATCATTATTTGATTGTTTTTCAGGTGAGATCAAGTACACTCTGGACTTGTGGCACGGCTTAGTCAGTCAAGTTGTTACTAGCACTACGGTGGACAAGACGCTGTCTGGCCAGAGGTATAGTATAATAAAGTGGAATACGGTACTTCGATACGGTCAGATCTGTAACAACACTCCCTGATTCGATACTACGCATGTCGTTATCAACATTAGTGAACCTCTTTTCGCGTGTGCATATTTTACACGTAGAATATATATATGATACGAATGATTCTATAGAATCATTCGTATCATATTTTCTGAACACCATATCACCGCTCAATTGTTTCTAAATGGACATTTTTCTGTTTTATATCGTCCAATCAGCACAAATACTGCAGGGCCGTCCTGACGAACATCTTCCTGAAGTTGAACGCGAAACTGAATGGAGTCAACCAAGTTGTACGAAGGGCGAATACACCGTAAGCTAGTGTTATCTATCTAGAACTATGATTATATTGTTTCGTTTGGAAAGGCCGTAAATGTCACAGTAATATACTTACAATTAGTTCAACTATTGGAAATGGCTATTTTTCTGTCTCTGCAGACCGGGCGGAGAGGAGAAAGGAGTTCCCGGATTCGAAGGCATTCTCTTCATAGGAATCGACGTCATTCATCCGTCACCAAATGCTCCGATCAAGTACGGTAACAAGAAGGTTACTGTAATATTCAGCAACACGAAAGGATTCGATACCGTAATCACTAAACCGCATATCCTTACAGAGATGTTTCCATAGCAGCGATCGTGGGCAACACGGATGCGAATGCGGCCAGGTGAATTTGAATTGTTTTAAATATACGCTTTGGATTACGATCATTTGAAATATAATTTATTTGTAAATTACAAATTAATTTTGTTCAGGTACACTACAGAAGTTTTGGTGCAGCCCCGACAGAACGAGACTGTGCACTGTTTTGGACAGAAGTTCTCTCAGTTGCTGTTGGCATACGTAGATGTGAGATGTTTTGATGTTTTTTATGAAGAGAAAACGGTCAAATCACGTGATCACTTACTTGCCTTTCATGTTTCATTATTGACCAAATGTTGCCTGTAACCTCCGTCTTTTGCTGAAATGGTTTTTTGTTGGTAAATGTACTCGGGTAAGTATGGTATTGATTGAATACTATATCTGAGAGGTACAGTAACTCATTATAGGGCAATCGAGGCCGATTCCCGGATCGCGTGGTCATTCTGCGCGATGGAGTATCGGACGGTGAAATGGTGCGCACGGCATCGATTGAGTTGAACTCGATGAAGGATGCGTGGAGGAGAACTACAAATGGTTGGCGTTTTTTGGTTGTACTTTTTCTGAAGTATATGCAACGCATGGCTCAATAATCGCTATGTAATAGTGCTCTGGTTTAAAAAGGGATCAAATAGTCGTTGTTTTAGAAAGCGACAAGTACATGCCGCAGTTCACTTACATCGTAGTGCAGAAGAGACACAAGACGAGATTCTTCATGTCAGTTTCGCCATTTTGAATGAGTTTTGAAATGAAAACTACAGTTATCTTTCTAGTGGATAAGATTAAAAGTTCATATTATAGCTTTCTTTCAGTCGCGAGATCAGTCAACACAATACCTGCGAAGGCACAGAGCAAGGTGCATCCAAGCAGTGCGAGTAAGTCCTTTTCATGATTCATACACATACATTAACTAGGCGGTCCATGTGGGCATGCAGGCACCCTTAATATTTTGAAAATCTGGGCCGCGTTGAGCAGAATAACTAGCAGACACCCTTAAAAATCTGGCTTTTGAATTGAAAAACCAGTAGGCGCCCTTGAAATTTAGGTTTTGCCTCATGCAGTCACCCTTAAAAATCGGACTTCTTGGACCCGTGGACAACCCTAGTTATTGTGTGTTCATACAACTGGACATGATCTTCTCTTTCCTCACAATGGGGTAGTTCATCCCTTAGATGCAACTGCTCTGAGCGAACTTTGGCTATGACTTACCGTATGATTTCAGTCACAACGTTGGCATGGGTACGGTAGTGGACAAGTATACGGTATCGCCGCACATGTTCGACTTTTACCTCGTCTCTCATCATACACCAACGGTAATCAATTCCTTCTGAAATAGTTTGCCATTTGAAATTCGCATTGACTATCATTCGAAGAACACAATCACAATACTTTACGCAGTTGACGTTACTTGAAATTCCATGGTTTCGAGAAGTTGTTTGGTGGGGAAGTCAATAAGTTACATTTTGTCCAGGGTACCACTCGTCCCGCCCATTACACTGTAGTGTATGATGAATCGCAAATGGAAGCTGATGAAGTGCAGGTACGGAAATATCAGTGATATCATTGGTCGATTTGATCGTGTGCTACAATCCTATACCCACATAAATGATTATGCTCTACAGATACCGTAATCTTCATGAAATTACAGTAACCTACTATCTCTTAGGAACTCGTCTATCGTCTATGTTTCCTGTACGCTCGTTGCTCCAAGCCAGTATCTCTGCCTGCCCCCGTATACTACGCACATCATGTGTGTACTCGAGCAGCTGACCACTTCAAGTATATGAGCGAGTGAGTAGTCTGAGTACTGTACCCTATTGCTTAGATACTGCATGATGAGTA
Organism: Diplogasteroides magnus; assembly: GCA_014805445.1. Lineage (NCBI taxonomy): Eukaryota > Metazoa > Nematoda > Chromadorea > Rhabditida > Diplogasteroididae > Diplogasteroides > Diplogasteroides magnus. The sequence goes on along the minus strand of JACMIF010000061.1, from coordinate 62,756 downwards.
TGCACTGCTTAGGTAGTAAAGGACTTTTCACCACCTCGGTCTCGAATCCCCTGCAAGGAACTGCCCTGGCAGATTCTTCTCCTTAGCGCAGTGACTGGATAGAAGTAGACCTTTACCATTTTCAGTCTAGTGGCAAGCGAAATATATATTGAAAAGTCAAACCACTTGGTAATGGATGTATTGTAGACCATTTTTGTTAAAGTTATCGTGTTCAGCAACATGGATAATTTTCCTCGAGTGACTGCGCGTGATGAGAAGAAGGAATCGGAGGATGACTACAGGTAATTGACAATTGTTCTTATCACGAATTTAGCCGTTTAAGAATTTCTCCTGCTCCTTAAGAAGTTTTATCCTAGCATTCTCATATAATCTTAACGAGGATCTCAGCTTTAATCTATCTTAAGCAACGTCCCATCATTGAAAATATGCAAGAAGTGCATTCTTTTTTTAAATGCGGGGAAGTATGCGCTTAGATATGCAATTGTTCACTCGTTCAGGATGAGACTCGAACAGGCCAGAATGGACATCGAAAAAATGTTGAGAGTGGAGAAACATCCGGGAATGTATTTCATTTGAACTAGCCTCTATTACTGTAAGATACTACGCATTTGTTCATCCGTTTATATATTTTTAGTGGGATTGTTTAGACCTGCACGTTATTTGTACACATTGCACTTATTTTGCTAATGGTTTTATGCATTATAGACTAGATCATAGTTTAGAAAATTAGTGTTACAGTAATGCGTGTAGATTTGACTTACGGTATCCCGTGTGTATTGTCACAGTACGACCGGTTTTATGGTGTGTATGCCATGTCTTGCACTTTAATATTCCAACATTTTATGCTGGTACATAATTGCTTGCTTGTAAGCAATAGCCATTTGCTTTCACTTATTTTCGATTCTTGTATATGCATAAAGCGATTAACTTATCATCGTTATTTCTTCACCCCAACTGCGGTCCGAGACCATTTCGATATCTCCTTTCCCCTCTGACTACTGTCTTCGCAGGTTTAATCACTCAAGAAGTTTAAGGGAAAATGCTTCGGTTGGCAGGAAAACTGAAGACTCTTCCTGAGAATCGGCCCATTTTCGTTCGATTTGCCTCCCAACATCATGGCGAAGAGAAGATCGAACGCAAGCCCGATACCTACAGACCTGGTTCTGACTCGTACGCATATGAGAATCCCTGGCCGAAATTGAATGGAGGAAGATTCGATTGGCTTTTCGGTGATGGATGGCGTAGACCACTCGCTAAGGAACAGGGAGCCAAAATGCGTAGAGAATAGATCTGGTTCTCTCAAGTTGCACATGACGAACACAAGGATTGGCTCAAGATGCATCAGGTAATGATTTTACGTATGTATTTATTTGTCCTTTACAATTCGTGATGCAATTAGGATCATCAGGAAGAAATACAAATAGTTGTGGTAAATTGACTCGTGTGACTATAAAATTGAAAATTGACTATAAAAAATCGCGATAAATCAATCAAATTGTTCAGATCTCCTTCCTTCTCATCACAGTCCTCACTATGTGGTTCACCTGCTGGATCATCTATGCAAGGCCCGACTGGTACGTCAAACTAATTGTCTTGTTCCACTAATTTTAAAAGACCCTTCTAGTGAATATTCAACTCTTTTAAACTGCAAGCGCAGTTTGATAGGGGTGGTGCTAATTACTAATATGTGCATGTGCCAATGGAAAATGGATAAAAAAATTTCTACAAGGCTGGACAGCATAAGAAACAGTCAATCCCGCTCAGGCAACTTGCGGGAATTCAAAATTTAATACTTTTTTTCGAGTTTCAGCTTTTCTTTTCGTTGAATGGCTTCCAATTGCATTTCTTCACTTCGCATTATCTCCTGTAAAATTGCAATGGCTATTAAGATATAAATAAACGGGGGTAAAGATTTTCGTAATCGCGGAAAATCGGCAAAGATCAAAGAGAAAGTTAGATTTTTTTCTTTATCGTAATCGCGTTATCAATCAGGCGAAGTCGCGCTAAGAGTTCCTCAAATTATTCACCAGAGGGGGCCTTAAAAATTGTAGATTTGAAATTTAATAGATTCAAACATAAATGTTTAAAACTTGCGATTTGTTAATTTTTACTATTGATTTTTTCATTGCAGGCCGATGGGTCGTGAATGGGCTCTACGTGAAGCTCATCTTGAAATAGCTCGAAGAGAGAAAGCAGGCCTTCCCCTCATCTCTGCTGATCTTATTCCACGTGATAGGGTCACTTCTGCCCTTCCATCCGAGGAGGAACTCAGAGATTTCGACGTTCTCATCTGAATTGTCGTTGTAGTTTTCATTTGTCTAGAGTTTAGATTGTCTTCAATTATTGTGTAGAAACGAATATGAGAATGTAAATGGCTTGAACAATCAATCAAATTTTTGCGGGTAAATATATTCGTTATAAAGCCATTTTCTGCCATTATTTCTATTCTGGCATTGTCAATGGTCCTAGACCATTTCGATATCTCCTTACCCCTCTGACTACTGTCTTCGCAGGTTTAATCACTCAAGAAGTTTAAGGGAAAATGCTTCGGTTGGCAGGAAAACTGAAGACTCTTCCTGAGAATCGGCCCATTTTCGTTCGATTTGCCTCCCAACATCATGGCGAAGAGAAGATCGAACGCAAGCCCGATACCTACAGACCTGGTTCTGACTCGTACGCATATGAAAATCCCTGGCCGAAATTGAATGGAGGACGATTCGATTGGCTTTTCGGTGATGGATGGCGTAGACCACTCGCTAAGGAACAGGGAGCCAAAATGCGTAGAGAATGGATCTGGTTCTCTCAAGTTGCACATGACGAACACAAGGATTGGCTCAAGATGCATCAGGTAATGTTAGTTTAATTAATTAAATATTTATTTATCTCTCGCACAGTTGTTAACACAAGCTTATTAGTTGATGGAGGTGAGTACTGTATCACCAGGAGAAAAAAATAATTGTGATAAATGAATCAAATTGTTCAGATCTCCTTCCTTCTCATCACAGTCCTCACTATGTGGTTCACTTGCTGGATCATCTATGCAAGGCCCGACTGGTGCGTCGTAATTTTAAAAATATTATAAAAAAAATTTTTATGTCCAAGTGATAAGCCTATTCTTAATGTTAATAATGATTTTGCAGGCCGATGGGTCGTGAATGGGCTCTACGTGAAGCTCATCTTGAAATAGCTCGAAGAGAGAAAGCAGGCCTTCCGCTCATCTCTGCTGATCTTATTCCACGTGATAGGGTCACTTCTGCCCTTCCATCCGAGGAGGAACTCAGAGATTTCGACGTTCTCATCTGAATTGTCGTTGTAGTTTTCCTGCCACCAGTTTTTGTCGTGTGGATTGTAGATTATATTATATTGTTGTGTAGAATCGAAAAAATCGGAATTTAAAGAATGAATAAAGTGGCTGCTTGGATATCGTTAATTTTCCTGTGATCTCAGTGGTTCGAGACCATTTCAATATCTGCCTGATTTTGATATTCGCACAGCCTGGAGTAGACTGCCTAGATCATTGAAATGCTGTCATAAATGAATGCACCAATTCAGATGCGGTAGGAGTGATGCCATCGTACTTCCGACTGCTTCTCGTAGGTTCGTCTTCAGTTTTGATATTTTTTGGGTTTTTTTAAAAGTAGAACCTTGTAACCTACGAAATCGATCTTATCGTTAGCAAGAAGATCTTCTTTTTGTGGTTGAAATGCATATTAGGGTGGAAGACGCTATGGACATTTTCACCATAATGAAATGGACATAGGCGCCAACATCCTGCTCATCCTGAAGGCACATGTGTCCATTTCACCACTGGCGCAGTTGTCTTCCGCCGGCATATTACCTTACGTACCTCGTGTAACAATGACAATCTACTTGAAAAGGAATGCTCGGTGTTTCGGCCATATCTGTAGAAAGTTGTCGTTCACTATATCATTCGTGCCAGCCCCTGTATTATGATGTACACATACTCTTCTTTAGGAGTCTCCATCTGTTGTCTCCTCGCCTTCTTCCTTCCCTTCATTCTCGAATTGATCATCACTCCCGAGGGACACAATGGACGGGTTGAGGTTAGATAGGTTTTCCTTTTCTGTTTCAATAGAGTAATATTATTGCAGTACTTAAACTGAAACGTTTGAAATAAGATTCTCCTTCACCCGTGAGATATAAGCCGCGCTCTCTATATATCTGTAGTGTTTTGTATGGTCGAAGATTCCGACTCGTTTTTGGGAGCCAACTCAACACATAATACCAAATGATTAATTGTTTGTGCAGATTCGTCGTCAACGATCCACCCCCTGTCCCCTTCCGGGTGACCTCGCAGTGTCAGCACTACAGAGAATGAAGACGGATGAGTGCAAGGTGACAGGTTTAACGTTTTTATGGGTTCATGAGTTTGACCCGAATTCAATCGGTGAAGCTGAGATGCAACTTCGATACGTCTGTTAGGGAATATGTAGATATTGTTTTACAGTGTTTGCGGAATCGCATCAGTTCTTTTCAAAATAGGGAGATGTCTTAAGAGGGTATTGCTCATGGATTTTGATCAGACCCGCTTGCAATTCGAAGTTGCTTAGAAAATACTCTGTAAAAAATTGCGGGTTAGATTTCCATCTTTTCAAATTTCGTAGGACGTATATTTGTTCGTATTGCGGGATAAAATTCTTTTCAGGAGCGAGTTCACTCGATCGCTTGTGACATCCACGAGGGCACCCTGCACGAGACATTCCCGCCCAGTTCATGTGACAACTTTGGTGAGAACTGACCGATCTCAAACGTGCACCTGTTATGTTTCATCGTGTGCATAAGCGTTTTGTGTTTATGAAGTCAGTAATTTTCATTCACACCGTGTGCGATTGTTATCAAGAACTTCAGTGGATAGAATCTATGACATTCACACACACACATTTTTCCACTGTATCCTGAAAATCCATGAACTCGCAGATACTAGATTTCATTGAGTCTAGTATCTGCGAGGATTTTCATGCTCAAAAACTAGTCTGGTTAGAGTCTTCAACTTGATCGATGCCCGGTGCGATTCATATCATGATTCAGACAAATCATTGGTCGACCAGTCAGTTGGATGCTTCTCCGACTCAAAAGACAAGAGACTGTTGACGGGTCATTCGTACAAATGGCCGGACAAGAACTCCCCGGAGAGATGCGGATTATTCTGTACACGGGCTGGATACGTGTATTACGGTAAGTGCTCGGATGACCATAGTTCCTTCCGTTGTCGGAATTATATTTCAGTATCCTGATCGACATAGTAAATCAATAGATTACGGTAACTCCTCGTTGCAGGAGTCGAGTTTGGCATTGAGTGCTTCTGCGGCAATGTGCTAGAGGGCAAGGCGGCGAGAGTGGAGGATGAAAGGTGGGCATCAATGAATAGTAGGTAGATATTTATTGGTTAAGTTACGATAAGATTACTGTATTGATCAATAGCCAGAGAGTATAGTGTTGAGAGACAGGATACGGTATCGATCGAAATAAGATATTTGTTGGTTGAGGTGCGAGACGCACAATTGCACATCAACTGGGAGAGGCGAGTTGTGTGGAGGATTCAACGCCATACGAGTGTACAGGACAGGCATTACAGGTATGAGAGTCTATTGCTTTTGGTTAATAGAAATGCGTAATATGTTCAATGTGAAGCGCATTATCTCCTGATTTTCGTTGGTTTTCTGCTGATCGTCGAAAGTCATCAGTAATTGCATCAGAGAAAATTTAGAATGTTATAAGGATTTCCACGTGCACAAAATCTCCTTGTTAGTTGCATTTATTCTTTATAACCTGAGTAATTGTTATTTTCGTTTTGATTATTTCAGAGCCTCTCGTCTGGAAGAAGCCAGAGTATGTCTCTGTGACAGGAATACATGAGGAGGAGGAAAGGGGGTCTCGCATACGAATACTCTTCCTATTACAGCTGAATGGGAGGAACGTACGACAGGTTAGGAAGAGACTTACATCGAGCATCATCCGGGATTCTTCAAACCTCCTTTTCCTCCTTATCAATTACTAAAATTCTAAATACCCACTCAATTGATCCTGTATCTTACGTTTACTGCGGAACATTTTCTTTAATGTCTAAACGCTGTATTGTCCGAAGTGATTCCCTAAAGTAAGTCCTATGAATGAAATACGACCTATGTCTCCGAATGGCGCTCTCTCTCCAGGTTCGACAGTTGCTGAAGTCTGTCTACTCGCCCCGCCATCACTATTACATCCACGTTGATGATAGACAGACGTACATGCTTAGAGGTTAGAGTTGTCGTAATCTTTGGATTTAGTGATTGCTTTCAACATCGTACTTTATCGCAACATTGTTTATCTGAAGAAGCGACTGTCAGACGGTCGTATATACTCAAACCATTGATGTTTCTGCGAGATGATGCAGCTGATTGATTTCTCTATTACTGTAGCTCTCCCTTCAGAAGCCCGTCGGCTATCGGCGCTTCTACCCAATGTGAGAGTGGCCAAGACGTTGAGACCAACGATTTGGGGAGCGTCCTCTCTGCTGCCCATGGTGCTGGATGCGATCGAAGTGAGATTGTTGATCTTTGCTTGAATTAAGATAGATATCGATTGGTTTTGCTTCAGAAATTGATTGATTCCGGTTACGGTATCCGCTTCAGGACTCCCTGCACATTTCGTGGGACTACCTGGTCAATCTGAGTGAGAGCGACGAATTGATACTGTCGTTGCGGGAGATGGAAGCGCAGTTAGAAGAGTCAGTTTCATCTTCTTATTTTAAAGTTTTATTGTTGGACAAAAATCCAGGAAGGTTTGTGCACATTGTACAGTATTTCCACTTGACGATTTTCTTATCAACGTTGTGGAAGGATGTCTTTTGGGAACGACACATATCAGTTTAGCTATCACTGTCAGTGAGAGAATCTATATCGCTTTTAAACTCATGACTTCATGTCACTATGATGGCGCAAGTATTTGGGAGGGTGACATATGCACAAACGACGTTTGCACAACCGACATATGCATGTGTCGCATATGCAACACCCAAGTGACAAAACCGAAGCATGACATAGGGTTGGTGGTCGGGGGGGTGGAAGGAGGGGGTAGGGGGGAGGGGGGAGAAT
>JACMIF010000061.1:0-55562 GCA_014805445.1 Diplogasteroides magnus | reverse complement strand
CGAGTTATGTTCAATTGAATTGAGGATAAAGAAGGATGACGATTAAATTGACAAAATCTCTTCGGATTTGCATATATGATAGCTTGTAATTACTGATAACTTGAAAGATAAGCTCTATGAACATACTCTAAAAGGCTGTTTCTCAAAAAATTTCGAATTTCAAAAGTTACTGGACTCAGTGAAATGTTGGCCGCTGGCCGGCCGTTAGCCGGCCAAAAAAAATTAGTGGCCGGCCACTGGCCCAAGCGCGGGAATTTGAAATGGCCAGTGGCCGGCCATTTTGGATATGGGGGTATGGGGCAAAATTTTTTCGATTTTTCTCTACGATCACCCTAACGCCCGGAAAAGTGCTTAAAAGGGACGTGAATCCGACCGGTGCAGCCGGTCAGACAGTGACGAGAGACAACGGGCTTGAGTGGAGACGCAGAGACAGGAGAGAGCATGCGAATCCGAGAGCTTCCGACGATGAGAGACGTCGAGTCTCACTTCCGGTGCACTTCCGGTACACTTTGCATCTTGTATAACTGGTCGACATATGTCGTTTGTGCAAATGTCGGGAAATGGCATAGTTGTGCAAATGTCGGTTGTGCATATGTCACCCTCCCAAGTATTTTCCTCTCGAGAAACTGTGTGATTGCTTGCAGTAACAACGGCTCCTCTTTCCTGGCCTCGCACGGTCAGTCAACGGGTCGATTTCTGGAGAAGCAGGGAGTGGACTACGTCTTTCTGGAGTGTGAACAGAGGATGTGGAGGGTGAGGAGAACATTTACGATGTTATGGTCACATGTCAAATGGACAGCGTCGTAACAAAACCAGTAGTGCCAAAACGTTCATTGCACAATGCAGTTGCAATTAGATAGTGTTGAACGGTAATTATACATTTTGTTTTATTATCGGTATGCTAATTCATTTTATGTCTATATGAAGTCGCGATAGCAGAGGGAGATCGAATAGCCATTTCTCCAGCAGTTACATACCCCTCTAGCAACACTGAACGCACAGGTTGCCAATCGTCCATCGTTCCCTCGCAACGTTGGTCTGAATGGAGGATCGGATTGGGTGGTACTGCATCGCACATTGGCCGAGTATGCCGTGGCTGAAGAGGGAGAGTGAGTCTTATTCTTCCTATTTCATACGGTCGCCTGTGTCCTAGGACAGATTAGATAATTGGGTGTATCTCCCATCTTTTATGGTTGAGTTGATGAATAGATTTGTGGCTATTAATTGATGCAAGCTTGTTATCTACTTCAAAATGCATGTCCGTCTAAGCAGCGAATACAGAGCGGTGATAGCTCTAGAACTTGTCGTTATGATGTCTTATTGGTGATTTAAGTTCCATTCCTGTAGAATAGTTTAATATGTCTGTGGTATCGGTGTAGACTGAAAAGTATCTACTTCCCTCTCATTGTCAGAGACGTCCTGCCATCACAGCTTCGTCGTCTCTTCGGCTCATTCATTCTTCCAGTGGAGAGCTTCTTTCATTCGGTATTTGGTTTTGGTGATATTTGTCATTGACGCATTGTTTTGAATATTTGAGTCTAAAATTTATTTCCATGATTGTGCGTGAATTCACCAGTTTTAGAACAATTGTAGTGTTTGTTGTAGCTGGCGGTGAACTCTCGCTTCTGTCGGAAAGTGCTTGGCAGCAACCTTCGACTGACGAACTGGAACAGGAAGTACGGTGGATGCAAGTGTCAGGGACTCAAGAAGGTACGGTAGAATTCGAAAATTCGACCAATAATAGGAAAACCAGTATAATGCGCTAATCGATTTTTAATAATTGTTAGCCATAAATGAAGGCAACTGCCCAGAATAGTATAGATGCTTGAATTCACTACTCGAATATGAAGTAATTCCCAGGTGGTGGACTGGTGTGGCTGCTCTCCGTTGTCTTTCACTCCGGAATCATCATCTCGATTCGATCTGGAGGTTTGTTGAAAAAAACATCGACAACGTGAAATTAACTGTTCGAAAATATCCCTGTGTTAACCTTGTTATCTGTACGGGAATTCAACTGGTTAGTATTTCATTGAAAAATTGCTACAGAATTGCGTCATTGCTATGAAGTAAGCACGTGATTGAAAGGTGCATCTCAACATTTACTATTGTGGCACATTGTCCATCATCTTGATGGATGTTTTAGTGTCAATTCTCATATGAGAAGCTAGTTACTGTTTGAATTCCCTTTCATTCATCATCAATTCAGAAAGCGAAGGAGCGTGCAGTGTACATGGCACGAAAGTTCGATTCCATCGTGTCCAGTGAGGCCATTGGAAGGGCAATTAGACAGGTATCAATTCCCTTATTCCGAGTCAGCTTGTCCATCATGGATGAGGAGAAACAATTGCCTTTATTCTATGGTATTACTCGCAGCATTCGCGATTGATTACTCGTCTCTTATTTTTTGTACCATTTATGATTTCCTTGAAACGTAATCCCTCCTGGTTTGCAATTAGCACTGTTCAGTCCTCTCGTCTCTTCTCTTCCTCCCCTTCTCCTCTATTCAACTTTTCCCATTCCCGAGCGAACGCTTCGATGGTGAACGCCCATGATGCTGAGTTGGACAAATCGAGTCAGTTTGCAATTATGCATGGCCTCTATTACCCGAATTAAATCTGCGCACGAGTCAGTGTCTTGATTTGTGAAGATCACAGACCCTCGCTGAATATCCTATTTTGCTTTTTCATTATAAGAAATGATTGTAAGCATTTTCTAATCTATGGACACGGATGAACCTATTTACGGACGATAAAAGGTTATGCAACGCATTTCAGACCCCGCCCTCACGTCCTTCATTCGTTCACTACTGCCATCGGGAGAGGATCGACTGAAGGAACTGTTCGTGTACAAAGAGGGAGATGAGAAGGAGATGAGGATGGGAGCGGTATTTGAGGTACTGTAGGATACTGTACGATACTGTGTGAAGATTCACCTTCATTGGATTTATGGATGATTTATTATGAATCTTGATAACAAGAACAGTTGTGAAAATATTGTTGGCAGTAAATTAGCAACCAATAAATAAACAGGATGCGTTCGGCAATCACCGGGAGCGACTCTTTGATATGCGGAGGGAGGTGCAGATGGAGGAGGAGCTACAGGTGAGCAAGAACATATAATTTAATTTGTTTTTATGTTTCGGTTCTTTTGTACAGTATATCATGTGTGGATATATTATTATATGAATTTCACATGAATCTTTAATTTGCAGTGTGTTGTATTGACTTTTAATTATATGAAGGTTTGATGTTGAAAGAATAGTTGCAGATCGATGATTTCATATTGGAATCGGCCTCCGTGGGCGTGTCCATCGACTACAAGGAGGAGATATTCAGGGGCTATGCAGGATTCATTCCCATTGTGGGTCATTTTGAAGTTTATGTATATATTTTCTCTTTATTCGGATCGGAAATGACCTGGCGATTGAAAGTCGCAAGTATTCATTATCTATCCGTTTCAAGTCGTCTATTCAGTTTCAGTGCATTTGTTTTTTGCTCTAACCAATACGAATAGTGTAATGAACCCTAAGACAGAGATGATGATTGAAAAAAATTAAGAAGAGTATATATATGATTTGCTGCCAAAACTTTGTTAGTCGTAAGCAGAAATGAGCTCCACGCTCTGAAAAGACCACGCGATCCGCGGTCGCAAGTGATTTATATTAACCCTTGTGAAGTCTTATTTCGATACGTGTGCTCTTTTGACGGGTTGATTACACTGATCGCATAGGTTAGAGCAAATTTACCAATGACACAGGACACAGTACTTCGGAGATATATTATCGATTGATGTTCTCCTTCAGGACGGCCATGCCACAATCCTCCTCGAGTGGAGTACGGTAAATGTGAGGAAGGATATGAGCACGAGTCCTCCATTGAAGTTGGACTGGAGTGATGGAACGGGCAGTGTGCGGGCGGAACAGACCGTACCGGGATACGACTCGGCCAGGTACTGTAGTCTGGAATACGGTGGCCGGAGATACTGTACTTTGGCCCAATTAATTATGAAAACAGCAACATTGATATTAAATATCTGCAATTTAAATGACGGTAATTTTAACGTAGCCTTCCTGCCACTGTAATTACAGTGACAAGTATCTGTGATCTACAGGACGAGTATCGAATTCTTTTAGAGGGCGTCAGTTCGCGGAACTGGACATCTCTACACTAGACGACGTGGAGCCGGGAATTTGGTCGGTGGTAGTAAGAGGTTGGTTACGGTAGCTTTGTATGAGGAACTCAATCGGTTTGAATTCAGATTCCACTCGAAGGCTGAAGCTGGCTACAGTAACCTTTCCTGTGTTCTCCACTAATGATAGTCAGTCAGCTGCACTGGTGGAGAGATTCTATCCGCTGAAGGTATGTTTCAAGGAGTGCATTTTAGTTGAGATTCTGTTCGATGCGAGTTTTTTCTTCAACTTTCAATTGCGAATTGTTATTAACCGAGTTATCTCACTGAATTGTATTATTGTTCTTTCTTATGATGTACAATATCTAGTGAATTTGTTACAGGAGGAGTGCCACTCAACAGAAGAATGCTTCACGAAGCCCTGGTCCAGTCTCTATCCCGACCCATTCAGTGACATTAAACAGGGATGGGATGAGGAAAGACAGAGATTATTGTAGACTACGGTAACTGATTCAAACAACTTGTCCCCATTCTTCTGTCATGAGCAATCTTGATGAGAGAACATTTTAAAATTGATTTGGATTCCCATTTTAGAAGTATTCGTCGGATTTTATTTGTGGCCTTCACAGAGTCAGATATTGAGCATAAGTTATTGATTGGTTGTAGGATTCAACATTATTCGTAGAATATACAGTAGATAGAACGGGTTCAGATTAGAACTACTTTGAAATTAATTGAATTGTGATAGAAAGGGGTTGTGTGCCTTGCCAAATCTCGCATAATCTTGATGACAAAACGGTAATAATGATTGCCTTATTTTGCTAAATATTGCCTTACTTTGCACTCGATGGGTGTCTATTTCTTACCTCAGATTGTGATTTTTGATAATTTGAAATTATACGATGAAGCTCAAAGAATATATTGCCATAAAGAGTATTTATAAGAACGGTTTTTCGATTTTGTGAAGTTTACCAGCTCGATCTGTGTGAAATGCCTGAGATTTTTTGTATTGTTGGTTTTCTCTTTGTGCTCACTAATAAGCGATTCCTGTAAATTATTTAGGATGAAGGACAAGAGCGCCATGGACATTTCCGCCAAAGTGGCGAAATGGACAGTTGCGTTATTATTCTGTGCGTTCGGACTGCGCACATATTTAACCATTATGGCGCAACAGTTCATGGCGTTCTTGTCTTTCACCCACTATTTATTAGGATGTTAGTCTTTGTAAACGTAATATCTGAAATGATTAAGGGTGATATGGAGGCACTTCCCCCACAGCCAGTCAATCCCGAATGGAAGGCACTCGTGGAGAGAGTACTCAAAGTGTGGAGCAGCTATCAGGTCGGTATTATAAGGAATTTGCTGGTGTAATATCACTCGTGTTTGATCCACAGTTACATCTGATTTCCACCCTAATAATGAGATTTTCCTGTGTTCTAAGAGTGATATTTTCAGTTGGGAGTGGAGCAGGAGTCGGGAGGCGATGAGACTGCGGACAAGCACGCGGTTCGGTGTTTCACGCACCTTTTAAAAACATTTTGTTCCTCATTCACTGATGCTGTGACTAAATGATCACAATATAATAAATATGTTACCGAATAACATCACTATTATCAATTGGAGTAGTTTTTATAATATTTCCTTTGAGTGGTTCGTCGAGATACTCGCAGACCACATCGCGTCTACACGAGGACTCAATGCGGACTCGCTGGAAGAGTGGATCGCCGCCATCCTCTACCAGGTGCACGTTGTTATTGAACATTTTAAATAGATAGATAGATAGATATTTATACGCATTGAGACAATTAAACTCAAAACGTGATTCAATTGATTATTAAGAAGAATGACACAGAGAAATGCATAAGTGATATATTTTACAAGGAGGTGAGAGTGTCATTGAGATCGCGAGTAGACTGAATATGTCCATAATCACTATTGAATGAATTTTGTAAAAAAATATATTTTTAATCGTAAAAAATTGTTGAAGTTAAGGTTTTATCGACAAGCAGATGAGCTACCGTAATCGTTAATCGATTCGTTGCAGGATTTCGATCTCGTCCTGGAGGACGACACCACGTACACCACGGCCCATCTGCTCATCGAGGCACACAGGTTCGATCATTATTATGATCATTCAGAATCCCTTGCCCTAGTCGACCGGTATTTATTCTTATTTTCTGAGCAGTTGTCTCTCATGAGTGAGAAATGGCAGCAGGTTTCAATATGTGCTTGTGCTGCAATCTGCAGCCTGACAGGGGTCTCGAAATTGAAGAAGTTCATTGTTGCAGATACTGGAAGTCGGGTGAACGTGTTCGACTGACTCAATTGATGGACTCATTGCCATCAGAGGAGAGAATCAAGGAAGCGAGGAGGGCATGCCAAAAGGGAGCGGATCAAGAGGAGGTCAGTCTATCGGAGAGGGTCAATGCCATGGACATTTGCGCTATACTGGTGAAATAGACACGTGCTCCGTGACGACGAAGAAAACGATGGCGTAAGTGTACAGTTCACTATTACGGCGCAAATGTCCATGGCGCTGGTGTTCTTCACTCTTCAGACAATTGTACAACCATTCCTCACAATCAGTTGTCACTATTCTTTGCGATCAAATAGGCCTACTGAATACTATAAATTTAAGATGTAATACAGATTAGTTTTCTTTTTTTGTATTTATCTGAATTGAACATGCTAAATGAACCTAAAATAATTGTACGCTAACGTTATGATATTTGACTTATAGGCAATACTTGAATTGACTTGTTTTCTGTCTCTCAATCTTGGCATTTCAAAGGCACTAGTATTTGCAGTCAGACAAATTGCTTGTCTTTTATCTAGGTTGTATTACTTCGTAAAAGTGCTTACGGTATCCTTCTCTAGCTGCCGTAATCTGTGCCAACGTTGGTTATGATCCTTGTTGTAGATGGACGATGATGGTTCATCAGAGGAGAGTGAAGGGGAGGAGGAGAAGGGAGATGATGAGGGAGGAGAGGACAAACCGAAGAGAGAACGACAACCGAAGATGACCACTGATGATGATGGATGGACTACGATCAATAAGAGATGAGTACGGTAGGATGGTAGGATGGGGAGTCAGTTTGCGATTGAGTTGCTATGCCAAATTACTGTCTGTTATTCATTCTGTCGAACAGAGATGCGAATTGTAGAAGCGTTGTTTGGAATAGTTTCCATTTTGCAATTCGTCTTTTTCTATGGATTGTTTCAAATTCCTTTCACTCTCTTTGTTACACTGTTCTTGTTTTTGTCACCTTCCTGAATTGTGAATGTTTGTTGCTTGTTGTTGTTGAGATCATGTTGGAAGTAAAAGGTTTTTTTTCATTCTAAATTTCAATTATGGTGGGGGTTACCAGCTCGTTCTGTGAATAATGCCTGTTCATGTAACTATAGTTCTAACATACAGTGCGGTAATCTCCTATTGATTACCGTAATCTCCTAATCTACCGTAATGCTCAGGATGGATACGGGCGCTGCAATTATACTGGAGCAGCTGCGGCAGCTGTCGTGCAGACTGCTCGCCTCTCCCGCGAGCAACAGTGCATTGAGGGAATTGGGAAGGGCTGTGGAAGCACTCTCTCCATTGGTGAGTATTTATGTGTGATGGCAGCAGTAGAACTTTTACTGTATAAGCATATATGGTATTTTTTCAATCGAGTGAAATCAATTAATTAACTCTTAGGGTGTCTTATAGGTATTTTATGACTTGCGTGCAACATGAATGACACCGGTTTTCAATACATTAATTTCAGAGACTCGGCCTGCGTTTGCCATCGCCCGCAGTACTCAGTTCGGCTCACTCGCCCGTGGTAAGACCTTCATTACTGTATCCTGACCGCAACGCGTCAGGTCACGCATTGCGGGTTGATGACATTATTGATTGAATTCCTGGTTTGATGTTCAGGTGTACGCTGGACTCGCCGATGCGAGCAGCATGCACGCAAGTGTGTTCGGATTCACGAGGTGAGAAACTTCCTTGTTTTAGTATATTTGAGTGCTTTCGATGTTTAATAAGGGCGCGAAATTTGAATTTTGGGGACAAATATTTGGTTCCAGAGCGAATGAGGTCATTCCCATGCACGACCATCCACGCATGCACGGATTCATTCGAGTTTTGAGGTTAGTCGCCAAACATCAAAAGTCAAATGATTTTGTGCATTTCTCTAGTAGGTATTTCAACCCCTTTCAACAAACAAGAGCTCTAGAGAAATGTACCTTTGAATGATCAACTATTGAGGAAACAGTTTGGTCTATGACGTTTAGAACTGATAAACGTCGTAAGTTAAGAGGTAGTCTTCGAGTGACTTCGTTCTCCCGAGTGCCCGCATCGACGCGGCTACGATACGAGGGCATAAAGGAGGTGAGGACGATTGCTTGTTAGCCACAATGAATTTCTTATCGGTCACGGTGATTTATTGTCACGGTAGCACAATTAAGTTAATCTCATTGTTTTGCACCCGATGATGAGTGCTATAGGTACGTTTTTAATGAAAAATGTAATTCTACAGGTGAGCGCCAGAGACGGCTGCATCGTGCTATCTCCAGCGTCTTGCAACATACACGAAGTGAGGGTGACGTTTACTAATCGATTACTGTGATATGCAAATCGAGCTATTAGTAAATGACATCCACGTTTGTAGATCCGAGCACTGGAGGCGGGCTCCTTCTTCTTTGATCTTCTCGTGCCTGGATACAGGGAGGTGAGCAAATCATTGTGAATTAGGAAGCACAGTACCCTCCGCTTCGCGCATCTGACAGGGTTTCTTAAGAGGTAACTTGTTTGAAGGTGGACTGCACGTACTACTCCATGCCGTACCCTCTACCGAGAGTGGGAGAAGAATGTGAATTAGAAAGGTGAGCATTGTGCGGGCGACATTTGCAACGCTACAGTAGGCATTATACCACAATGTCATTCTACAGATGCACCACACCGACCTCCTATCATTGTGTCCAGATGTACTACCCGATGATACATTTCGAGGACTAAGGATACGGTAAGTTGTCTTTATAGACGTTTACTAAACATCGTATTTCATATTGTTGTTAATTTGTTTTTTTTCACTAAGTTGTTTCGTTAGTCGTCTTTGACTAGCCAATTAGTTTACTAACAAGGTGAATATTGTTGTTGTTAGAAATTATTCCCTATGCTTTTTACATATGATACGGTTGCGTTCTTTTATGATTATGAGAAGCCAAAGTTTTACTTGTCTTTCTTGCAGAGTTGAAAGACATTCTTTCGAAACACATTCATAATTTGATAGGAAAATTTCTTTGTATGAACTGTGATTGGTCATATCAATGCTTGTTATCCCTAACTGACGATTTATCGACCACCTTGTAACACAATGTATGCCTTGCAACTGTGCATAAAGAAGATTCTGCTCATTTTCATGATAATTTATGATTGACTTATCCCGTTTTCAACGGTGATTGATACCTGAATCCACATTGTTCTATAATTCATGAATGCCCACTCCACAACTAGAGGTAGCAGCTCAGGACGCAGCAATGATAGCAATTTGCTCGAATTTTCAAGCGAATTCAGAACTTTGCTCTCTTTCTCTCTTCTCCGGGCTATCGTGTGAAATACACGTGCGCCATGGAGATGAATTGTACCAAAGTGCCGTCTCGTTATTTTCACAGCGCAAATGTCCATGGCCATCCTTTCTTTCACCCGGATGGGCAATCATTGAGTTATTATGATCTGCACAACTATTGTACTCTTTCAGGATTCTCAGTCCGATGCCGACTCCATCGGGGATCCTTGGGCCGGAATGGCAAGTGTTCGACCTGGCATTGGAAGTTCTACTAGGTTGGTCACTCCTACAATATATGCGAATGCTTATAGTTAGGATAATCTTTTGTTTTTTATACAAATTATGTAAGGATTGATGGAACAACGTGTTTTCAGGAGTGCCTGTCTTTTATTCTTGATATTTTTTGCAATCCGAAAAGATGAAATTCCGTTTGAGGAAACGATGTCCCCGACGACCCGATTGAGTTGGAACAACGACTGCTCAATGTAAGGTCTCACGGTCGGGATTGGGTTGATTGGTAGCGACTAATACATTTACTGATATTTGATATGATCACAACAAAACTAAGCAGTTTACATATATTGAACTTGTTGGAATCGTATTCAACTGGTTTAGAAAAGCAACAAAAAATTTGCAGCTGGACATACAGTCATTCGGGATGCCGACACTTGAGGAACGAATCGACAAGAGTGCGGGTAGAGTGGAGGGTCCCATCGTGCTACAGGTGGGTGCGGTAGATGAGGAGATACGGTAGTGGACAAATGTGATACGGTAGATAGGAACTGCAGTACCAAGTCAATGGATGGACACTAGTGAGATACGGTAAAATAATTTAAAAAACGATTTGGGAAAGCCGCTGTATTTGTGCCTCTCATCCACTCACTCTATGGCTGCACTCTCACTGCTCAAAATCTCGAGCTTTAGTAGTGAACAATATAGCGTCTTCTAAACAGAGGATGGAGGAAGTATTGATTATTTCGATTTTCCAGTTGACGCATCTTCGTGACGTCTCTAAGCCCTCACTGAGCACCGCCCGGTTCCGAGACTTTACCGGACGAAAACCTGGAGGAGGCTACGGCAAGAATCGGCAGTTCAACCCCTTCAACAACAACTTCAACAATGCGAAGTCCGGGGTGCTCCGAGTGCAGCTTACGGACGGACGAACGGTGATGAATGCGAAACGGCGACTACAGTAGCCAACTGGTTGATTGAGTCAAAGTCGTGATTTATATTCTGCAGGTCTTGCCAGCGCTTGCATTGGAGAGGATTCCCGGTCTGAGTGAGGGCGAGGCGCCATGGGGCACGAAGATTCTGCTTCAGGTACAGTTTTTACTGAGTGCCTGATTAACCGACTTCAAAGCTTTCCTTTTTAGATCGTCTCACTCGTAGCTTTGTGAGAAGATCTGACTATGAGTTAGACAAAGATGACTTAGAATTTTGAATTTTCAGGCCTAAGACGGGCCAGGTTTTAGTCATATTTCTATAAACGTTAGTCTTGTTTTATTGGATTTTAAAATTTTCATAGGAAAACATTTGTTATGGTTAGAATCAAATGTATAATTTAATTGTTACAGTGCGACATCCCGATGGAGGGCAACTTTGCGTTGATAACGCCCTCCAATTGTACAGTGTTGGGAGGGAAAGTGGAGAGGCTGGTGGACAGATGGAAGGTGGAAATGGTATGTAAAGTTATTACCAACAAGTGTAACAACATATTTCTATCTACAAAACACAAGTGTTTCGATTATTACCCTAATCGATAGAAATTTGTCTCAATATTTTTTATTTCTTGAAAACTCATGAGAAAGCCGCACTAAATCCAGAAATCGATGAACATATTGAAGAGAATATGAGGCATTAATTCAATCTGTTTTTTTAGAAATTAATTTAGTCGTTCAGAGTGCTACACGGGAAGAGGTGTGGAACAAGTTTGGCAGCAGCGATGCGCCCCCATGGATTCCGTTCGGACAGAGGTATATTTAGTCTATGAATTATTTTCGCTTTCAATAAGTTTGCACTCTTGTGGTGAAAATGATGCATGGATAAAATAATTCGAAAACCACCTATTAAAGAAGTTGTTTACAAGATCAAAAGAACAAGAACAGAAAATTTCAGAATCACCGACGACGTCGTTCCTGCTCACGTGAGTGCGAATGCAGTGATCAGAGCGGGCAGGGGAATGCCAGCGGGAGAGAAAGAGGTACGAATTACAGTAGGAAGAGATACAGTAAGATTGTGAAGTTTGGGGACATTTATGACTTGATAGTGCAAAAATAGACTTTGACACGCAATGTGCGCGCAAATCTTCATGGTTCATTGTCAGTTCTCTTTTATCCATTTATAAATTTTGGATTGTGGAGGGGTGGATGAACTAGCAGGTGGGTTTGAGTATCATAGCATTGGTAAATTTTAGCGCCTGTCAGACCATGTGTTAACTCATCACTTCATATTCTATAATTGTGAAGACATTATTCATTAATTAATACGGTAGACAAACGATTAAATAGAACAAAGAATTCGTATTTGAGAAACCCAAGGACTTGGCGATGGAAGGCGAGTTCGTGAGGAAGAGAAGGGAGAAGTTAATGGAGGCAGGACCTGCACGGAGGAAACACTTTGCAAAGGTGCACATAGATTGATTTATGCGATTCGAGGCATTAGAGAACACGCATGGGAAAACATGAATGATATAGTATGCATTGGATCTATCCAAAGATTGGGATGATGTCATGTTTGACAGGCCGTTCACTTTGTGATCTCAACAGTGGTCACTGCCCGTAGAGTGGATATCACCGTGATTCCCTCTCTTAGGGAACGAATCATGGAAACTGTAGCTCTTGGAGATGCTCATCCACTATCAATTACTATCGTTTAGGTTCGCGTTCCGAACTCCGATGCGGGAAGTGGTTACGGTAGTCAAGGATACACTGTCCATCCAGGACCCAGTAATGCATACTGTGGATCTGGAGGCTACGGTAATCAGGGATTCACTACGCAGCGCAACGATTTTTCTGCCCAAAAGCCTGCACCAGCTCCGGCCTCCAATACCCGCCCGGGATCCTTCAACGCTCAGGGGAGTGGAGGATTCGGTAATCAAGGATCCGCCGGACTTCCTTGGCCTCCGGGATTTGTGAAGAAAGAAGTGGGAGAATACGGTAATCAGGCTAACTACAGTAACCAAGGAACGGACACGAGGAAGCGACAACAGGAAGAACACCAAGGATGGGAGGAGAAACGTCGAAGACAGTTTGAACCATCCCCGAATGCCACTCCACAATTGCCGCCAAAAACTCTTCCTCCTTTTACCAAGAGTAGTACAGTACCCTCTCAAGTCCCACAAATTCAAGGCTACGGATTCAGCAATGGGAAGGGAGCTCCCGGTTTGGTATTCCCTCCAGGATACCAGCCGCCGTCGGCACAGAAGAGCGGAGGATACGGTACTGGGAACGGATACAGTAACCCTGTGGTCCCTCCTACCCTGGAATTCCCGCCCGGGTACAGTAACGGACAGAACGGATACGGTGGACCCGCAGGATACGGTAATCAAGGAGACCAAAAACCGCTGCCCCCACCTCCTGTGATTAAGCACAGTCGCAATGCAGCTGCAATTGCGCAGCTCTCTCAAAAATGGGTTCCATTAGACTAAACTACTGTAGTTTGAGAAATCGATGTAGATGATAATCAGTTTAATAATTACGGGTTTAATTTGTTACTTACTCTTGTTGTTTATTGCATTTCTGTTTTATAGTAGTTACTTATTGTGAATCATGGATTGGGCGGTATAAATATTCATTCATTTGCATTCTGTAATTTTTGATGATTGCCACCAGCTCGATCTGTGCAACAATGTCTTTATTTGTGTGAAGTCTCTTGTTTACATGGATTGATTCCGGCCTCTAATGTCACTTTATTTCAAGTGAAACAGTTCTTTCTGTGCATTTGCGGTGGGAATGGCCTCTCAATGCGAATCGATTCAGAATGCCCTCTCCATCATCCGCACTTGGACCGGGTTGGCATGTGTCCGACCATGCAGTGGAGGAGTTACTGGATGATATTTCGAGTGACCCGAAGAGACTGGAGGGACAACTGTTGGATGTGAGTGAGGCTGAAAGACAAGGACGTCATGGACATTTGCACAATAGTAGTGAAATGGGCGCGCCTTCGCTGTCAGTATTATCACAGTGCAAGTGTCCATTTCACCATTATGGCGGAAATGTCAACTGCGCACTTTTCGACCGAAATATAACTGCGCCCAGACAATTGCATCATAATAGTGATGTGAAGATCCTTTCTGATTAATCGATCTTACGGCATAAACATCCACGACGCACCACCGATCTTACATCGCTAAATGCGTTTTTAGTCTACTGAGTATTTCGGGTAGGCAATGTGGAATGATTACCTGAACTTGAAGTTGAACAGAAATCTTGATGAAATCGAACTTTCATAGTTTATCATTTTAGCACAGTGTTTATTATAATTTGAATCCACTGAGTATTTGCTATCATCGGCCAATTGATATAGTTTATTTCTGATCAAGTGAAGGCACAATTTCAGCTGGACATGAAGTCGTTCGGTCTCCCTTCGCTCTCTGATCGAATCGACAAGAGTGCAGGAAGGATCAAGGGTCCCGTCGTGCTGCAGGTACGATATTTAGAAAGGATACGGTAAAAATCAAAGGATATACGGTATATATCATATACCTTAGCCATTCTAACATTTCCCGGGGAAAGTCTATCAGATTGTGCTATTTGTTCATCATGCAACTAATAGGTTTCATCTTGAAGTGTTAATGGGTTCATAATTTGTGGGTCGTTCATGTAGTCGCTGCGTATCCTTCACAATACAGTTTGTAACAGATGACTCGTCTGCGCGATGTCGGTCGTCCTTCCCTTGGAGAGCAAACGCCCTCGGGCATCCTGCGAATCTTCCTCACTGATGGACAGCAGGTTAGTAGACTACCGTAGTCGTCTAAGAGTTCATTGGGTCAACGTGAATTCGACCAGTTAAATTAAACACTAATTTATATTTGAACTTGTTTTCTTGGTAAAAATGTGTTCGTATCGTCAAGTACGAATCAAACCTGGTCTGGCAGTCGATCAGTGGGTTATGATAACCCAGCTATGATAACTCAGCATTCTAATTTGCTCAGGCTCTGTCCGCTCTGGCTCTGGAGAAGATTCCGGGCATCACCGAAGACAAGACGCCGTGGGGAACGAAGGTTCTGCTCAAGGTGGGACATTTGAGTCGCGCATAGGCAGCGATCGTGACAAAATTTGTAACTCAGAATGCATCCCACACAAAATAGGATTAATTTGCAGGGATATTAACACAAAAATATATAATTTTTAACAGTAAAGACTGAAAAGTTTCACTCTGCGAGTACATCCAATGACATTTGCAGAGTGACTTCATAGTTTGTCACGATCGTGAACCTGTAGGATTTGGGTTGCACAGGATTGGTAAAAGTTTTAAGAAAAAAATTATTGTGTACACTCACTATTCTTCTGACGATAAGTATGAAAGTAAGCCATTTGACCATCAGAGAGACATTCCACCAATAATAGCAAATGGACAATGCACATTTCAGGGCGATATTCCAATGGAGAGTCAGTTCGCACTGATAACACAGGCCAATTGTACAGTACTCGGTGGAAGAGTGGACAAACTAGTGGAGAAGTGGGTGGTGGAGAAGGTGAGGGAGGGGATTTATCCTGTTGAAGATATGTTTCGCTGCGCAGGTGTTAGAGATATGCCGACCTTTATTATTTAGAGCATTCCGTCCTGAGCACAATGTTCAAACTATAATAACTGCATAGACATACGCTAGTCTCAGTAATTGCCATTTAAATGCGCGCCATCCGATTTTGATTTCGAATCATTCATCCCATTCTTGATTATTTTATAACGCTACGGTCAACGGACTGGATCAGAAGTTCCTCGCGCATTTAATAGTTGTGCATCAACAATAACCACTCTGGTTGCAGAATTCGGCCAAGGGAGTGGCGAGAAAGGCACAGGACGATGCACCAAAGTGGATCTCGTTTGGAAAGGGGTACGTTACAGTAGTCTGTTGATCGATACCGTATCCTGACTGGTTACCAACTGAACGTTGCAGAACGGGTGGAGACGCAAAAGGCCTGCCGAAGAATTTCAAGGCTAATGACGTGCTCAAGGCTGGGAAAGAAGTATGTTGGTTTTTGAAATTGAAGAAAGTTTATGATCATGTTTCGAATATTTAATATATTCAGGAAAAGGAAGAGGAAGGGGAGGACGAGTTCGAGAAGAAGCGAAAGGAGAAGTTGGAAGCCGTGGAAGCGGCTGAGAAGAAGTTCGCAAAGGTATTGATTGATCTTGAACTAGATATTGTATTCTTGGCAAATTGCCAACGTAAACGATTGATTGAGTACAGAAATCATAATGACCCTGAATCAGGTGCACGTGGACGCTCCGAAGGGCGGACTATCGGAGCAGGAGAAGGTGGATATGATGAGGAAGAAGATGCAGGAGAGAGGAGAGAAGGCAGAGGAGAGGAGGGGATTGAGACAGAAGGGGAGAAGAGGAAGGGGAAGAGGAGGAGACAGTGATGATGAGGGAGAGGTCAGAGGATATTATTGAATCTATTTACCGAATCATATTAAAGTATTATTTTCGTATGAGTACTGATGGACAGACGATTTCATTGCTAATTGTCCCAGTGTCGATTATATTTACAGTGATTGAACATATCTTCACGGGGCCCCCTCGTTCATGAACCTTAGGAAACAGAGTAGCGGAAAATATGATTTAGTGTTTTATTCTTATGCTATTCATGTTTGTTTTTTGAAACCTATCATTTGTCCCAGCGATAGGTTGAAGATCAGTGCTCTTTCATTCCTGTGCAAAAAATATTTGTTCTGATTGAAACACATCTCCTCCAGGTTCCCGCCGAGTTCGCCCGTCCTGCCCAGAAGACGACACTGTTCGACTTCGTGAGTGACCACGTGGGAGGATCCATTCCGGTTGCTGCTCCACCACCACCAGTGCAGGTACGGTAGCGTTATGATTACGATAGCCATGGTTCGATACTTCGATTGATTACGGTAGGTAGGTGTTTAATCTTCGAGAATCTTCCAGAACGAGTATTGTAGGCTACAGTCTGTAGCACTTCAATTTACAGCTCATTTCGTTTGAAGACTGTTGTTGGTAGATTACTGTAGTTTCATGTTTATCGATTGTTTTTCCAGAGCCAACCAGAACGCCGCTATGACGATCGACCAACGAGAGGAGGAGGACGGGGAGGAAGAGGAGGAAGGGGAGCAGGAGGACAGAGGGAGGGATACGGAAGAGAGCAGAGAGATGGAATGGGAAGAGGAGGAGGAAGGAATGGAGGTAGAGCAGGGCTGAAACATATTTCCGCTAGGTTTAAGTGGATGTATTCAGATGAATTGTTGAGGTTTTGATTCTACTATGATAAGCAAAATGATTGAGAGTTGTTGTATGATCTTCATATGAAGGAAGTTGAAACACATTTCCTCAACGTTTTGTGTTTCTCATTTCAGAAAACGAGAGAAGAGGTCCTCCGAACAGAGGAGGGAGAGAAGGACAAGGAAGAGAGCAGAGGGATGGAATGGGAAGAGGAGGAGGAATGAGTGGAGGTAGAGCCTGAAACATATTACGTCCAGGTTTAGGTAGATGCATTCTTTTGAAATTTTGAAGTGTCGACACTGTCGACTTTACTAGGGTTTAAAAGTCGATGCGCATTCGTCACTCGTCTGATCTTATTTCATTTGTGCTCATTCACATATAGCAGTCGACAGCTCAATAGACATTAGACAAATGAAAAATATTCTTTACTTTTGATTTTTAAAGGGAACCGGAACAGGATGAATATAAATCACGAGTGTGACCCAGCGGTCACCCGTTTCAGGGAAACTGTAGCTTTTTTGAATGGGAAAACCGCGACGCAACCGCAACGCACTACAGTTTCTTAATATTTTTATTGGGTGTACCGGTTCCCTTTAAATCATGGGCTATGCCATGTCGATCAGTATGAGAGCTTTTACCTTTAGATTAATAGGAAGTGAAACATATTTCATCCAGGCTTATTCTGAATTGAGGTTACGATAGAAGAGGGCCGGCACGAGAGGAGAGAGTGCGTGGACCACACCCGGACACTGCGAGACCTGCCCGAATGGAATTCAACAGTGGACCACCACCAGGACAGAGACAAGGAGCACTGAACACTGGCAATGGGAGACAGAACAACAACAATAGGGATGGCAGACCACACACGGACAGATCTCAGAGGCCACCGCCATTGTTCGGGTACGGTAATAAGAGAGATTTGACGAACTTCCTTCTTTCGACTCTTATAGATAGCTTTGCTGATAATTAGAGACTGCCAATCGCACCTCGTTCGCACCTCAAAGTACATTCCATTTCTCTAAGTCAATCGGAGCGGTTGTCTCTCGTCGCTGATAGACAACCGCTCCGAACGACTTAGAGAAATTGAATGCACTTTGAGGTGCGAACGAGGTGCGATTGGCGGTCTCTACTGATAATGGGTCCCGTACGGGATGCATTAGCTCAAATATGTTTCACACTTGATATATAGTCGTAACTGTAGAACAGCGATTCGATCCTGGTCCTGGTTGTGACGCGATTATGTTTCACAGTAAGGGGTAAATTATATACAGGAAGTCTTGTTCTATGCCAACTGGAGAACAATATCCATTAAGTCAACAATATTGATTGATGATTCAGGGACCAAGGTCAGACACGCAAAGGAGACTATGACAGACCGCAGACGACGAGAGCACCACCTTCCAGAAGAGAAGCGCCTGTGGTAGTGAGACAACAGGAGAGGGGAGGACCGAGACAGGGACAGCAGACGGGAGAGAGGTCGGATATTTTTTATATTAAGTCATTTTGATCATTTTCATAATATTTAAGGGATTTTATTTCAAATGCAATGACTGGCGATAGATATTGAAGCAGTCTGTAGTGGATACGGTAGATGAAATTACATTCGTTTAGGCCTTCATTGATGGACATGAACCTGGAGCGAGATTTCGGCAGTCTGAGGGTGGGAAATGGTGGAGGAGGAGGAAGGAATGGGGAAGGAAGGAGAGGAGGAGGATTGGCTGAAGGAGACAAGGTCAAGGCACCATGGAGTGATGGAAATGTGAGTGAATGTGTGGTACGGGGTGAAGATTACAAATTGGGAAAGTAGTTATTTCTTATTAAGCACAGCATTGTTTGTTTACAGAGGAATTTGTTGGTTGTATGATAAGTATTTTGTGATAAGAAGAGAGAAAAATTCTACACTGACAGAAAATCCGGGTCTTGCGCATGAAACATGAAAATGCATGGATTCCTATGGGAAATGCTAGGGATCCGCTATTGTTTAGCGTATGTTCAAATTGGAATATTTACGCATTGAAAACACGTACTTACGTAACAAGTTGTCAAATACTACAACAGCCATTTCAGTTCTATCCGGCTACCGTAGTCCACATTGAGCGCGACATGTGCACTGTGCAGTACGACGAATACGGTAACATCTCTACTCTTCCTCAGGGAGTTCTTCTCCGGTGATTTTGTCGGGATTACGATAGGATATCGATTGTAGTCCTCCGATTACTGTATACAGGTGCACACACATGCTTTCTGGACTGCACAATTGCAAAGAGACTGTCATTTTTTGTTAAAAATTAATAAAGATGTTCTATAGTAATATTTACTTGTTTCTATGGTGTATACTGGTTCGATGCCAGGCTTACTATCTACAGTAACTTCAGAAATCAATCGATATTTATTATCTATCGTAGCTGAATAGCCCGCAGTCTCTACGCTGGATGAGCGGCCTGGGCGTTGCGACCGCACGAGTCGTCAAGGGCGGCGCCACGCGACTGAGGCCTACGAGGTATACGATAGTTCATTGGGGTCAACATCATGAAAACTGTATTTAGGGCTGCTCTGACACTGACGCCTCAGGCGGTGGATCGCATTCGGACACTGCTGACGAGCAAGCCGGAGTACAAGGCACTCAAGGTGGGAGGGATGCTGTGATAGGCAACCGAGCCCTTGACATTTGCAGCGTAATAGTGATGTAGACTTTTTAGACGTGAAAGGAAGGGACATCTCTATATTTTACCATTATTGCGTAAATGATTATGGCTCAGTTGCCTTTTATCCGGGAGAAATACGATTTATAATGCAGAAAACGGCATAGTAATTAAGTTTTTCCGTGTACATGAATGTTGTTTATCGAATACGCTCATTACTGCAAGAGTTATTATGTTGCTGCAACTGGAAATTCACAAGTTGGACTTTAGGAGGCTTTTGAGAATTCAAACAGTTCTAAACACCGATATTTGTTGGCAAAGTTCATTGTACCACGTGAATTCATGTCTATGCACTGTTATTTCTTTGTCGCAGCTAGTCGTTCTCGATGAGGAGTTCCTCCGTAAATTTTTATGATTAAAAAAAACTAATAGTAAGAAAGACGAGAGCTTCAAGGACTATCGCGCTATAATGGTGAAATAGGCAAATGCGCCATCGTTACTCGGCTCAAATGTCCATTTCGCTATTATAGCGCAAATGTCTATGGCGCTTCTGTCTTTAGCCCATGAACATTGCAGATCGGAGTGAAACAGAAGGGATGCAATGGTCTGACGTACACTCTGGACTACGCGAAGGAGAAGGCAAAGTTGGATGAGGAGGTCAATCAGGTACGGATGGATACTATAGCATACTGTAGGAGTTGTGAGAGTCATGAGATGGAATGTGGTAGAGTACTATGAGAAGAAGGCTACGCCAGCATGGGAACGTTTTATAATTGCTGATTATATTGTTGACTGGTTCAATTTGTTCGTGTTTTCGCTATTTGTCTGGGGCAATCAATAATTACCTGATGTTCAGGACGGTATCCGCGTGTGGATCGACAACAAGGCGCAGCTCTCCATTCTTGGGTGAGATTACTGTAGATTACAATACTTCTTTCTTTTTTTACTTCTCTATTATTTCTTTCTTGTCAAATGGACCTTTTAATTGGAATACAGTATTAGTTTAATTTCCACTCGGAATTCTGTAATCCTCTCATAATTGCACCCTTGTTTCCTTTACAGTAGTCAGTTGTCCTCAATACAGTATTCTGTTAGCTATTTTACTCAAATCCGAGGTGATGTGGATCTGGCATCTTTTGTCATAATATGTGTCTTTTGAGAATGTCTCTAGATTGACCTTAGCAGTCTTATGGCCCGGTGATGTCCCCCAGGATCTGAATACCTGAATACCTGTTGCAGTCTTAGCTTTATGTGTCAAATTCAGATCCGAGATGGACTTCATCGCTAGCAAGCTCTCCTCCGAGTTCGTCTTCCGCAATCCCAACATCAAAGGCACGTGCGGCTGCGGCGAAAGCTTCACTTTGTGATTCGGTCCAAGCTCCGCCCACTTTGTCCACTTATGCTACCTCCCTTATCCCCATTACTCGTTCATGGTTTTACATTCAAAGAATGGCTCTAAGAGTAAGAGTCTCCAAACTTTCTTAATAACGACTTATTGGTTTTTCCATAGGCAATAGCTTTCAATATTTGTGGTAGAAATGTCATTTCCGTTCAAAGTGAACCCGGCGCGTGTGCGATGCACTCCCTCCCTTTGTCTCGTGTCTCCACTATGCTCTGTCCTGTCTGCCGCCTTGTCATTTCGCGCCATTTCCCGCAGAGTGACGCGCTCAATAGGCAATGAAGGGGAGGGAGTACTCTGGCCAGTGACACTTATCAATCTTCTTTTTTTTATTCGACCACCTTTTGAGAATTTGGTCTTGACATTGCCTTGCTTCCTAATATCGGGAAACTCTTTCGCATAACTTTAGGCCTTTGGATTGTCTGAAAAGTTCATTGTAGATTTGATCATGATTTTTCTGCCAGTTTCATGTATAGATGATCAGTTCGCTCCGCTTTCCGTTCTAAACTTGACCTTGTTTTCGATCCAAAAACGTGTTCACCTGGTGTTTCAGTCGTCGTGTGTTTTTGTGTGTTTGTCTTTTAGATTCCAGTAGGACATAGCTAGTTGAGATTAGTTGCAATTGTTTACAGATGATGAAGTTTAGAGTAACAGAGAATGTGAATAAACAGAGATTCCAGAAAATTCGTGTCTTGATTGTCACAATGCCGGAGTTGACTGTCTCTGATTGAGTATTTTGTTTTTAAAGCATTGGAAGACATATTTGCGCCTTGATTTGCAAACCTTTTTTTTGCAAGTTCGTACTGTTGTAGCCATTGGGAAAAATGTATTGCCATGCTGCTTTCTTGATCGTTTGACCCCTACTATCCCGAGACAACTGCTCATAAGAGTGGAATGAGATCAAATGCTTAGCAATGCCTTTCTCACACGGGTGGACTTTTGCTCCATAGTGGTGAAATAGGCGCTTGTGCCGTTTTAATGAGGAAAACGACATAGCATTTTTCCTTTTAATCACTATGGCGCAAAGTCCACGACTCTCTTGTCTTTCGCTCTCTCTTGCTCTTCCGTCAATGTAACCATCATGTTTGCATCTTCTCTACTTGTACGTCTCAATTCCTGATAGTATGAATCATTCTTGAACCCTCGTACTCACAATCGTAAGGCGTTCTTCTACATTTATGGTTAATCTAACCAAATCTATGCTGTTGTCTCAACGTGGTATAGACTAGGATGGCCAGTTAACATCCGCACCTAGACTACGAGACAAGACAACGGTCGCATCTTAAGTCCATTCCTCGTATCTGCTTCATTTAGTACAGACAACCTCATAGATGAGAGTAGACGAGTGCAATGATCGAAACAGAACAAGATCAGAAATACTATTTGCAGATGTCTTCAGCTGTGTTCGACCGTAAGCGCAAGCTTGTGAAGAAGGCGGTCAAGATGCGCGACCCCGTGATCTCACTCGAGTGTCTGCCGGAGATTCTCACCACGAATGACGGGTATACGGTAGTTTTATGATTACGATATATTCTAACAGTTTTGAAAATTCGTCCGAAATATCTGTAAAAGTCGTGCTTTCATCCATGAGCACAGTGGGCGAAATTCTAGTATAGTTCTTATTTTGCTCGAAAATTGGAAAGGATTTACTTGTCGCCCCGATGTTTCACCTACTGAATAAACGGAAACGACACATTTTACTTCAGTAATCTTGCCATTGCAAGCAGTATGCTGTTCGGAAGTAATATTGAATTGAGAGTTCCGCTTGATACTGTCAAATGACCTCTAATCATTCCCAATATCTATCTTTTTCACAGAGGTTGGGAGTCAAGACAATTGCATGGACATTCGCGCCGTAGTTGTGAAATGTACAAATGCGCGGCTCAAGTGTCCATTTCACCGTTATGGCGCAAATGTCCATGCCTGAGTGTTCAATAATTCGTTTGTTCAGAGAGAAGGTGGAGTGCTCGACAGCATGGTCCACGCATCTTCCCGGGGAGACACATGAGTGGATCTTCAATCTCTTCGAGAAGAACATGCGACTGCTGTAAGTGTTGTAGTTTGGATTACTGTAGTTGACTACTACAGTAGATGTTAGTTTCTTCCCACGACAAAGAAGCAAAGACCAGCATGAAACACCTGTCACATTTGTGTTGCAGTCTTGAATTAATACGGCTTTATAGTTTCTGCATTTGTTTCTTTGTAAACAGCGTCGATAGGCTAAAACTACACAATGTCTGACATATCTGTTCTATTCTTCGATCTGACACGATGATGTGCAAAGTGAAGGACTAATGAGAAAAGACATTTGCGTTATAATGATGAAGTAGACACTAGCGGCGCAAATTGAAGGCAAATGCCCATTTCATCGTTATGGCACAAAAGTTGAAGTTGTCATTCATCCAATGTCCAAAGACAATGCTGATATTCCAAATCTTTTTGTTCAAAGGTGAAACACCACTTATGTTTCATGCCCTAGTAAATCTAAATATCTGCACAGTGACGGTTTCACCTGCATTATTCGTAATTCGTTCAGATACGAGAAGTCGCAGTGGGGCTGGGACCCGGAGGGCAAGAAGAATGAACTGCAGGCGACCACTGCTAGGTGAGGGAAGGGGATGCATCGCACATTGGACGGGTTGTATGTGGTCTTTTTTTCATTGAGCCTTGCCTATCCACTTCCTAACAATCTTTTCAAGTAACATGTTTATTAAATGACTGCTTTGAAAAATAATATGAATAGGGATGCTTGGCCATGTTGATGTACTATGAAACGTAAAAAAAAGTATGTAAATTGCTGTAGCCTAATAAACATGTGTGCTGATGCAGAATGCACACGAAATCTTTGGGCTAAATTTTTTTATGTACAAAACTGCTGCAGATACCTGATTCTGAAGAACGCGAAGGGCGAGAATGTGGCATACGCACACTACAGAATCGACATGGACAACAATGATGCAGTACTATACTGGTGAGTGAGGGGATATCAAGGAGACATCATCATCATTGTGGGCACTATTTCAACGCTAATATTGATGGCGAACATACCTGTGCAGGGGTCCACTAGGACATGCTTCGGATCCGAAATGTACGTGTCGCCGACAGCACTTTTGCGCCCAAATCTACGTGTTGCCGACAAAATATGTGGCAAAATCGCAAAATATCTAGTGTAAACTGACAAATTTTCCTATTTTTTCGCTTGTTTTCTACGTGTTGCCGCTAAACATTTTTCTCCTGACCAAAATGTACGTGTCGCCCCCCCCCACGAGTTCGTGGTCCTCGCCCAGGTATGATGGCGAATCATTATGCGAAGCCCTTCATCCATGAAGTCATCTTTCCACAGTCACTGTGATTGGAAAGATCCAACTTGCTGGTAGTCTTGTAGTCATCATGGTCGCATTTTGATCGTTAGTTTTGCGCAGGCGGATTCATGCTTCATAACGCCGTTAATTGATCAGTTGCAACTGAGTCTTGTTAGCAATTGAGCTCATTGCAGTTACGAGATCCAAGTGGAGAAGGAGTACCAGAGACAGGGAGTGGGATCAATTGTCATGGACATTCTGGAGAAGTTGACACACAAACTGGGACTGGATAAGGTCAGTGTTTTGAGGGATAACTAGATTTGAGGTATAGGGTATATTGTATATGTAATGAGAACTTGTAACATAGCGATGCGTCGTCAATATAAACTGTATATTTTACTTTTATGGAAAAATGTATCACTTTTATGAATAGTTTTGTTTTCAAAAAGCAGAGCGACTTTTTATCTCGCAAACGATCGTTATTTATGTTATGACTGAACCTGTCGGAATTGTGTGTGATAGCCTTATGATAATCGGTAAAGTCACATAGCATATGATCATAAAACTATTGTTATTTATAGAATCATGTAAGAAGTTATGCCAGACAACAGTGGTATGGAGAAATGGGGGAAATCTTTTCAGGTGATGGCGACAGTCTTCAAGTACAACGTCCTGTCCCTCAACTTTTTCAAGAAACTCGGATTCAGGTTTGTTTGTTGTTTGTTCATCCTGGTTCTAAATCCACATTGATGTTTGCCCACTAGCGCCAATTTATGCAATTTGTGAAACATAAACGATCCTGCTTTCCAAATTGGTTCCAACAGTGAATTCGACGGAGGATTCCTCGTATGTTATTGACAGTTTGTATGCGAATTCGGTTATGTTTCATTGATCATATATCCCGAAAGTTGTCGTGAAACCACTATCACACCAACTGTCAAGCTTTGTACGTAGAGATTGCGTGAAACAACTTCTGTGAAGTATGGTGGATGGAAAATGAGTTTCTTTGGCAAAACTAGCTTTTCAGTGATGACGAGAATGTGTCGACAGAGGAATGCGACTACTGCATCCTCTCCAAGCCGGTGGACTGATTCTTCCGATTACAGTATCCCTCCATGTTCCCTTTGGGACAACATATACGGTATTACAGTACCCATGATTTTCTCTGCAAGTCCCAGTTGTTGTTCGTTCGAAACGAGTCTTTTCCAGGTTGCTAATACTTTCCCACATTGTTGGTTTTCTTAGCGATTCATTTTCATTATGCTCACTTTCGCGGTCTCACTAGGTTTTGTGCGTTTTTCTTTTCACTTAACGTTTCCGAATCTTTTAAAATATATTTTAAAATTTTTAGTTTATGATGACATGGCATTTTCTCTAGAGATTTTAAATTTTGCTCAATGAGCTAGGGGATGAAATCCGCTCTTTCAATGTCAAATTCTTGTGATGATAAAACGATGACTCATAGACTTGGCGTCTTTGTGTTTCGTGGAGGACACATCACGTTTGACGGGATATTTAAAAAATTCCAGCTGTGGCTGTGCTTGAAATATGTTAGCAGAATGGCCCCTATGATCGGTTCAACTGTTTGCACATATTCATCTGTGAAGTACTTGCATTGTGCTCACGTAGATGAAAGATAAGACAGCAATGGACATTTGCTCCATAATGGTGAAATGGAACGAAGCGCCATTATTCTCAGCACCATCACAGCGCAAATGTCTATGGCTGTTGTCTTTCGCCCTCTCCTTGTGAGTGTCACCATTCCCCCATTTCTCTTGTTCTCCCCATGAATGTCTGCTTGTAACTTCTTTCCTCATTGACCTACATGCACACGCAATTGGCGAAAATTAGCTGAAAGTGAAACTACGTCAAGACATTTATCATCGAGTGAAAGCACCAGGATATCTCTTTCCCCCTTTCACTTTCGGGACCGATCTTGCCATGAGTTTGCACTCAACACCCTTCCTATATACAGTATCAAGGTTTATTAGGCACTCTGCACGGTCGGAACGGAATAATATACAGAGAGCGATGGCAAGGTCGGAATGAGCGGATATTTGACAATAAATATCGAATTAGTTTGGAATGAAGTCTGAAATTATAATGAAAGATTAGAAGAAAGAGCCTAGAATCGAACTACAAATAGTCATGTTGAGTGGGAATGGTGAGTGAACAGTGAAGTCTCCAAGCGAATATGGGATACTGTAATTAAAGTATCCTATTTGAAACAACACTGTTCAGTAGCCAGCCCTGCTGGGGGGTACTCGAAGGGTTTTCGCGATAGAAATGCATTAACTTTAACTGTAGAAAATGCATGAGCAAGGGTCAGCAACGATAGGAGTGATATGAAATAAGACAGGACAAAATATTTCTATGCAAAAAGTCATCAGATTGCTATCTTTACTGCAGTTCAGCCCGTTTTTGGTGTAGAAAGAACTTTTTGGGTAAGATATAATATAGGTAAGCAAAATAATCTATAAAGTGAACAAGTCAAAGCAGTTTTCTGTCATTCCTCGCTTTTGCGCAGTTTTCTCTCAAAGGACGACTGTTCAGGCGAAAGGAATGTGATAAAAACTGCCATGATTGTTCAACGAAGGCCTAATCGCTGTCGTAAGGCTACACAATTGAGAATCATACTCCGTACCTATTAGCCACCTCAACGGGGCCTCTAACTCATTCATCTACTAGTTAAACTAGAGAAGTCTGTTGTTATCCTATCTCCTGAACCAGTTTATGAGTCCAGAAGTACAGTTCGGGCGATTTCTCTAGGTCATAAATAGGGAAACAGATTATCCTGATGGCTTCAGTAGGTATTCGAATTGTGGTGGAATCGTTGGCAGGAGATCGGGCGGTGCTTGGAAGTTCTTCGCAAATTTAACGAACTGTAAAATATAAATCGTTGAATCATCTGGTATCTCTTTTTCATCACTTCATTTACGCTTCACAACGTCAATAAAGTGGAAAATGGATAAATTGTTTAATCCTGCCTCTGGATCTGGGTGTTTTTAATTAGGAGTATTCCGCATCTACATTCCTTGAAATCTATAAAAACCATCCCAAATAACATTTCTATTGGTTTCTTTTTCTGTTATGGAACAACGGCGGGAGTGAGTATGACGCTATCCAATCATTGTCAGTATAAAAAGAAACGGAACGAAACGCGTTTTGTTGCACCGTGCATACAGGGGGACTTTTTTGTTCCAGTGAATGTTGTGGCAGACAAAAGACTACACATTGTACACAGCACAAGCGGAAGGAAGATGAGATAAGTGAGAAATAAAAGAAGAATCGAGGGATAAGAGGATAAGAGAGACGATAGAGAAGATAGAGGAAAGTTGGAAGTGACTGCCAGTCGATGTCGTGATTTATTTCCGCGCAACAGCACAATGAACATGTTGCTTGGCGCCTGAGCTTAGTGGTGAGAAATTTGTTCACGGGAGAAGCAGGCAGATCGAAAGGATCAGGATGGATTTCTTCCTCAAATTCGCTGAAGCCGTCTGACTATCTAACAGTATCTGGTGAAACAATAAATTGAATTCAGAAATTATACCAATTATAGCATAGATCGCATTATGCAGTCAGAAGTGGTCGTTTTATGGCGCAACCAATCAAAAGACAAAAACAAGGAATTACAAGAACGCCATGGACATTTCCATCATAATGATGAAGCAGGTAATTGAGTCGTGATGACAATGACAGCGCATCTGTCAATTTTGCCCTTGTCATGGAAAAGTCAGTGTTCGTCATCCATTTGTGCACAAGAGAAACAATCAAAATACATCAGAAGCGCTTAGGTTTCGCACGATTAATAGACAGCTCAAGATTTTATTCGAACTGATCGTAGGTAGATTAGATCGAAGGCCCATTTTTAATTATGAGAAAATAAGTTTTTTTCTTGAGGTAAAGCTAATCTTATTTACGTTCTCATGAGCTTGGCATGCATTTTCGAAAGCGAAAGGCTCGGATCAGATTCAGGAGAGCAAAGATAGAAGA
Organism: Diplogasteroides magnus; assembly: GCA_014805445.1. NCBI lineage: Eukaryota > Metazoa > Nematoda > Chromadorea > Rhabditida > Diplogasteroididae > Diplogasteroides > Diplogasteroides magnus. Next base: position 27,142 of record JACMIF010000061.1, on the reverse strand, counting down.
TGAATTCGATATTCATACCTGTTCCTTGAACATATCCAGTGCTCCCGCAGTGTTCGCCCATCTCTGTAGTCTCTGTAGATTGTCCAATCCGATCGTTCTGTCCACGTGTCCCAGCAACTTTGCCTGCGAATCCAGCTTCTGACTGCCCAGGGCCACCTGAATTGGCATGTTGTTTATCAAACCTTTCTGAAAGACTGCAGGTCTTACAATTCTGCGACGATTACGCCACTCATGAAACTTTTGAAATTTCGACGAACGAAGAAGCGCTATTGTGAAAAAATTTCTTCTTTCGCTTTTACACTGGTTGTGAAACGTATCTGTCTGTCAGCTCTTATAATGTAGCATGTATCGACTCTTCGATAATGCTATCTACCAATCTCTGTTATATCGAGGAGCATTTCAGATGCAAATTTATTTAAGGATTTTATTTTTTTAGATTTTATTTTATTTATTTAAGATTTTATTTTTATTTATTTAAGGACCCCCCCCCATTTTTTTTACTTTCGAATGTGGCATCTCTATCAATAAAATATCATATCGATCAAATCTTATTCCCACCGTGAAATCTATCTCTCACCTCTAGAATATCGAACAATGCTGTCTCTACAGGTGTTCCATTCTCGAAATGTGTTATAGCCTGGTTGAGGCCTTGATCTGCCTGTGACCAGGCTTTGAGGAGGGCGGAAGGGCGGACCTGAGAACACGAATCCGTGAAATATCTTCAATTTTAAGATCACATAAGTGGATGTAACTATGTATGGTATCATTCGCAGAACGGAAATTTTGGGATTTTAACATGAGACTGAAACCTATTAATTATATTTTGTCTTTTTCTGTTCTCACGATCCATGATTTCATAAATTCAAAAATCCAGGAAAGAAGAAAATGAGCAAGAGACTAGGATATTGGGTAGCACTGGACACTGTGGTCTACACTCACTGTGGAGGGATTGTTCTCAGTGGTGAAGAACACGGGCGGTCCCTCTGTGTACGGGTCAATGCCCGCTGCTGCACCTCCCAGACCAAGAGAGGGAACGACTGGTGGTACTGCTCCTCCTGAATATAATACTAATACGAGGTCATCAAATATGCTGTATTTGCATTATTACCATGCCCTCAAGCAGCAATTTTACGAGATTGAAATCTACAGCTTTGAAAAGAATTTGAAAAGAGGCATCAAAACTATTAATTTCCTTTTCCTCAACATAAGTAATTCCTCCACATAGTAGTGAATTGAACCTGGAAACACTGGTGGTCCATATCCATCTCCAGTTGGTCCATTGCGATTGGGAGTAAGTGCGGAGTCTCCCGTGAACACTGGTGCAGATTCTGAAGATATTCTCTTCTTACAATTACAGCTTGTAATCCAGTGATTTCTTAACCTGTCTTATGTATGTTTCAGATACTAAATTTATGTAGTCCAGGTAAAATCAGTTTGATCGGATCAAATCGCATGACAAATTATGGTCTCACCATCTTCTTCTGTAGGTGCCGGTGTCGCGGGCCTCCTACCACCTCCTCCACCTCCTCCTCCTCCCCCTCCTCCAGATCCACCTCCAAATCCTGCCCCGCCACCTCCACCGAACCCTCCTCCAGATCCGCCTCCAAAGCCTCCTGAGCCACCTCCGAAACCACTAGAACCTCCGCCAAATCCTCCAGAGCCTCCACCGATGCTGCCGAAGCCGTTCTTGCCTAGAACATTTTGTTTAGTTATTGAATATGGAGATCGGAATACTAAGAAGCAACTGGAAAGTATTAAGTCTCAGTGAAACAGTGTAATGTCCAACCGAATTCCTTAGGCGGTTGTGCTGGTCGTAGTCCAGAGTTCTGTGGAATGACGAGGTTCTCAGTCTCCTCCTGAGTAGGAGGAGGAGGGGCAGTGGGTCGACGAGGTCTGAAGTGGACAAGGTTGTCTCGATCAAGCAAATACCATTGTTGAATGAAAACGTTGAGATATTGCCTGGAGGAATAGAGCTGTTTGTTTTTATGCTCTCATTGGAACTTCTATAGTCTTGTGCGTGGATATTATGAACACTAGGGTTTCGAAATCGGTAGTATTAAGCATCCTATCTGAACTGTTATTCCTAGTACGCGTCTCACACTTGGATGCCACCCCGGTCTCTCATTTTTACGTGCTATTTCGTCGTTGCAAATATGTTTCAACTGGGAGATAAATAGGCTAGAGCAACGGTTCAGTTAGGATGCATAATAATGTGCATTTATCTTTCGTCTAATCCACTGGGAGCAGTTGTCTCTAAGAACGATAAACAACAGCTCCGCTGACATTGGACGAATGAGAAATGTATTTTTGCTACCGATTTAGAAAGCCATATAAATACGTAAAATTAGATTTTCTATGAATTAGACATTGTGATTTTTGAAATAACGAATTGTTCACGGACCTTGGAGCTGTGGTGGGTGGATCGATAGGAACAGCGTTGTCCTCCCATGGTGGACTTCCTCCTCCACCTCCAGATGGAAGTAGACCAGATTCGGCGGTCTCTCCACCTGAATAAATCGCCGAGTGAATCCGTCACGGTTCACTAGTCGTGTAATACAGTCTGTCTGCACCCTCGCAGATGTTTCCTTCATACCCGATGTTAGGGCGATAATTTATATAAAACCAAGTTTTATAACAATTCATTCAGCTTGGACGATGACTTCAGTAGTATCATCATAACATTCTATTCTCATACCTGTTTCCTCCTCTGGTCCATATGCCTTGTGTGTCTCTGATGCAGCTGCTTGTCTTCTTGGGAACACGGGTTCAGGTCCATATCCAAATCGTTCCCTGGCAGTGTTTTGGAATGGAGTCAGATGTGCATACTGTGGAGGTACTGGTGCTGCCTTCTTCTCCTCACCGAGGTCGTCTGCAAATTTACTATTTCAATTTTTTCAAACATCGAAGAAGGTACTCTCATAATATGGAAGACAGTCAAATACCCTTATATACAATGTGTGAAACTTACTCGGTCGTCGTATCCTCAGTCTTGGTCGATTGTTCAATTTCCTGCTTATCTTGTAGCCCTTTGGTGTGGGTGTCGTTCTCTGGTGGTAGCTGGCTGATTGTGAGATGGGTGGAAGATGGGGTACTGTAGTCTCCGCAACAACCTCCTCTACTCCGTTTCCTGGTGTCTCCCATGGAGGAACCCCTCCTCCCGATGGCTTGCCACCGGATCCGAAGCTCAATCCACTAGCGCCGAAACCCGGTGGGAGTGCCCCGAACTCTGGGGATGCGAGAGCGTTGACTGATGACTCCTCAACGATATCCTCATGTACTGCAGCAGTCTCAGAGAAAGGAGCAGGGACAACTTCTGTCTGCACTGGCATTCTGGGTCCTCTCCTCCCTCCCTCCACCTCACGAACTTCATCCTTCTCTATAGGGAATGCAGGAGGAGGGACTCCTGCTCCAACACCGAATGCCGATCCGACTCCGAAATCAGGAGCACCACCGAATCCTGCTGGTTTCGCGCCCAAGTCAGCTCCAGATCCAGATCCGAATCCTCCATGCCTGGTTCCTATCTCAGTTCCCGATCCAAAACCTTCAGGTTCCGTGATCTCATTGGACTCCTCCTTGGGTGGATTCTTCGCTGATGAAGCGAAACCTCCTGTGCCAAATCCTGAGAATCGAGAAGCTGGTTCGACAGGCTGTTGTTCTTCACTGAATACGGAGGACTCCTCGAAGGATGGGGGAGGATTGGCGGGTCCGGGTCCTGATTCACCACCGAATCCAGAACCGGCTCCGAATTCTGGCACCGGGTAAAATCCTCCTGGTTTCGAGCCCAAATCGCCTCCTGATCCTGCACCGAATTCTGGCACTGTGCCAAATCCTTCAGCCTTGGCACCGTGTTCAGCTCCAGAGCCGAAATTGTCCGGATGAGATACTGCTCCGAATCCTCCAGATGGTCTTCTACCAAAGCGGATTGTGGTTCCTCTAGGAGGAGGTTTGGTGACCAGCGACTCTGCAATACAAACATAATCTCTATGGGCAGCTATTTCATTGTTGTTTTACAAATTACAAAACTTATATATTCGCCATGTTGCATATTCCAATGTGCCGACAATTTCTCAGCAAATGAGTTGCTAAATCTATGTAGGAAGCTCCCTATCTTGGGGACCTAGATATTGTCAGCGTCTGCACCCTCGTCCCGTACAAGCCGCATGAGAACTTCCATTGTCTAGTTGCGTAGCATAGTCCGCAGCGCTAATCACAACATCTTGGGAGAGAGGTTCTGGTCTCTATTCTGGAGGATTTAGCCTGTAAGCACTGCTAAACAACGGCAAAGTCAAGGTAGGGAGAGGGAAAGGAGATAGTCTGGATTCCCGCCTTTCTCTCTACAATCCTCTGCAATTGAACAAGTCTACGTGCACTACAGCTGCAAATAGCAAGAAACTCCCATCTTCTCCTTTCCCTTATCTCCGACTACAAAATGGGATGGCCAAGCGAGAAGGGCGTTAAAGATACAGTAAAGGTCCCTGCATTCAAGTCTGAAGACGTAGTGCAGACTAAATCATCTGAACTAGCGACCATTCTAGGCTTATCAAAATATTCTTTCACCGTGAATCTAACAATAAGTTTACCTGATGGTTCAGCATCCAGATTGCGTAGAATGGGTCCATTGACACGTGGACGAAGACGTTGAGGAGACTTTGTCGATTCCTCCCATCCTCCCTTGAAAGTGGATGGAGTTCCTTCCTGAATTAATATCATTCGGTCACTCAAATGCTTCAGGAAGCATCAATATGATCAAAAATATAGTTCTATGCTTGGCTACGATTTAGGCTCTGGCACAGGTCATATTTCCAATCTTTGAATCATCGGTAGCTTAAACTTTATGAAAAGCTCACAATCTCCGCCGTTTCGGATGATCCGATTCCGAATGAAGGCGGTAATGTCTGTGGTAGAGGTGGCTCGTTCTGATCACGGATTGGAATCTGCAAAGGGGAACATTCTTCCTGTCCAAATTCACGTTCTCTCCCATTTCACAGCGCATGCATGGTGCAATCTATGACAGAGGCTGTCGCATCTACAGTGACATTTGCGCCATGATGATGAAATGAGCCCTCCACCAAAGTGGTTTAAATGGCGCAGTTGTCATTTACAAGCAATTACTACGTCACTGTGACGGCCTCTGTCTCGAACAAGTTGTTGTTATTGTTGTTAGTAGATAGCAAGGTGTGGGTGCGGAGACGAAAACAGGATATAAAGACACACGTAAGGCCTTCGTGTCCTGTGTGCTGTAGTAGGCACGGATGCTCGAGGGAAGAGAGGAGCTGCAGGTACTTCGATTGGTGGAGTACTCGTCACTGGCAGTTCAAAGTCTGTAGGAGGTGGTGGAGGTGGAGGAATCATTGATTGTTGAATGGCCCTGTATCTTGCCAATCTCCTCTCCAGTTTCTCTCTGGATGAATCACTCCTTTCCACTGTTGATAGTGGCTGCTGGGGCATGTTTATCGTGTGGAATTTGACTCCCAATCTGCGCCATCGAGCCTGAAAATACTTTTTTTCACCTCGCTTTTGAATTGATGCGTTTCTAATATTTGTACTTTCTAGGCTGAATTTCTTCATCTAGAGCCATTCTAAATTTGTCGACCTTCCCCAGTATCTTAGGGCAGGGAGTTTCGCTAAGATGCCATGTAGGCATCTTAGCGAAACTCCCTGCCCTAAGATCCCGACGGTTTAGCCTTGATCCCTTTAGTGTCGCCCACCCCACAAATATATCCTGTTGGTTGTGTCATCATGGCCGATTGCCCAATGATTTGCATTGGAATGCACTATGAGTTGGCCTATCACCAACCCTTCTTCTCCCCTTCATAACCCTGGCACAAGCAGCCACCCTTACTCCCTTCCCCCCCTCCTTTCCCCGGGGGTCGAAACAGTCGAAATAGCGGCTTTAGGCTATCGCATATCTCTTTTCTCGAGAATACCGGAATAGAGATGGAAGGATAGTGAAAGTGATCCGTCTAGGAGGAAGGCGTTGAAAGAGAAAACGAATCCCCACAGTGTGTGCCATTGAATGAATGAATCTCTCACGATCCCACAGTCGTAATCGGTCATTCTCGGATCAAACGACCCCGTCGGGTAGTACTCGAATTAGATGGGGAAGGGGCGGACAAACAACGACTGTCCGAGATGGCGCCGAGAGATATTGGCATTATGGGGATCATCAACAGGATATTGAGCACAGCGAAAATTAGCTCGTTCCCTCCCAATTGAACGCCGAAAAGCCGTTCGGGAAGTGCATGGGATCCCGATTTACTGCAAATAGTTAGTTGACCGTGGTTCTTGCGGGAATACATGCAAGAATGGCCTCCATTGCGCTGCAGTACTTGTACTAGAATATCAAGAACAATGTGAACCACTGCATAAGGACAAAATGTTCATCTTCACCTCGATCCTTCTCCTCCTTGCCTCCTCCTGTTCATCCTCTGTAGTGAGTGCTCGATGTCTTCTGAAGCTTCCTTCTGATGAGAAGTTGTCCTCCTCATGTGTATCCCATGGAGATCGTGCACGTGGAAGGGACGATCCTCGTCTCTTCGTCTGATGAACAACCTGAAACTCTTCTCACACCACAAACAACTCAGATTCCCCAACCCCCTCCTTGACTCTTGCATATACTGCATACTAGTAAGCACGGTAGCTATGAACTAAAGGTTGATGAGTGTCTTGCTCAATTACTGTTTCATTTCATTAACTACAGAGCATATTAGCATTTTCAGTTATGTTTCACGTTAGTGGTTTATTGGCCGTTTGTCGAGTCTTTACCGACTTTAGAACGAAAAGAGATTGAAAACCACCCAACAAAGGATTAGCAGAACGCAACATTGTTGGTTATTTCCGCCCAACAAAAACCTGCCCGTTCCCTGGTTATGATTGTAAATAAGAACTCGAAAGAAAATTTTTGGTAAGCGACTCGGTGATCGAACCTTGCTCGATCCCCATGGCTATCCATTGTGTATTGTTGTTACTTTCCCCCCTAATCGCAACGGGGGGAATGAATCCATCTATCTATTCCCATTCAATTTGCTGCTGTACTTTGCATGCAATCGCATCGAACGGGATTATTTGGGCATGTCCCTCAAAGGACCATTCGAACAAGAAGAAGAAGAAGTTAACCATCCGCCCACGTAAAACCAAATCTCCTCTTTGATTGACTACATTGATTGCCAATAGCACTTAACATATCACTATTGAGTCTAATTCATCACAAAGATTTCTAAGCACTGACTTCTCAATTCGCTGCTTTTCTTTTCATGGCACTTTGATCCGGGGAAAACCCCCAGGTTATGAAGGCGAAAGTGTGACGAAAAGTGAGAGTTGGCTGCGGTGGTTATGGTTAGTGACAGGGGTTTGCAGAAATGGCCGGTCTCATTGACCATAAATGCACTCTCAGGACATAAGGATGGCAGAAAAGGAAGGGAAACCAGTTGGGGGAACTCTGTCGGGGTAACGGGAAGTGAACAAATAAGCTAAAGGATAATGGCATTAGCTTACGCAATAAGAAAAGGGGGAAGCAAGCACAGGTCAAACCACGACAAGGAGGAATGGAAAATGTGGTGTTGAAGCATGATAATACCCGCGGTCAGACGCCGGTCTGTTCTCTTTGACAACATAAGCTCTGTCATCATTGTCTAACTGTCAATTGACTGACAGAACGTGCTTAGACAATGAGGATGTCAGTCGATTGCCAGTTTGACAGCCTAGATTGTGAGACAACATGAACTGTCACTCTGACATCACGCATTTGCACTCACCGTCGGTTTGTGTCTGGGTATATTTGATATGGAGTCAAAGTCGATTTCCTCTGGTTGTTGCCGTGTCAATGGAAGTTCATTCCTTTCCACTGAGTCTTCATATGATGGTTGTTCTATGAGGGGAAGGGGCGATCGATAGTCTGCCGATGGTCTCATCACTCGTAGTCTCCGAATACCGAAGAGTCGACGATGCGAGTACGGAGCATCTCCTTGCTGCAAAATTCATTTCATTGAATGATCTATTCCGATTTTCAGGGTTGTCTATTGGGAGATAGTGGTCAACTACTGGACCAATCTTGGAAGTTCATTGATCTACGGCAACAAAGATCATCTTTTGAATAATACTTATTTTTGAAATTTATTAATGCTGTATAATGTAAAGACAATTCCCCTTATCCTCATAAATAAATGTTTTCACTGAACCCCGCGCCCTTTCACTGCCTTTCACTTTAGTGCCCTCGTTCAACTTTTCCTTTCACTGTGATTTGGAACTTTTTCATCCTGTAAAGGGAGCGGCGAGGCCAAATGTTGTTGCCCCCGCTTGAGCGCGCAATACAAGCTTATTTACGATCTCTATTGGCATAAGGGATGCCTATTAAGTAGAGCTTGTAATGTGCGCCATGGTGTGCAAAATGTGGCTTAATAGAGACGACCTCTCAGAGAAGAATGGAGAGGGGAAGTGGTTGGGGGCTCATTGAATGACTAGACAGGTCTGTGACCGTTCCAAGGACACATTCAGTGCCTGAGGGCTGCTTATTGAAATGAATTCTCATAGGTCACGGATGATACTTGATTGAACTATTTTTTGAGACAATACAGCGGTTCCATTGTCTACAACTCGTTAAAAGGAACTAACGGTTGTAACACACACTTATGGTTATGGCAATGCTGACTACAGTTTGTATACTGCGCCGCGCAATGATCTTCCGCTTGGATTCACTTAATTCGCCGTGAAATGCACTTGACGATCAAGGCAGCCCGGTTCCATAATATAAAAAGATGATCGTGAACAGATGGCCATCCTGTGACTCATTGTATTGTGACGTAATCATGACTGTTACTTCATTCCAGAAAAGAAGAAATGAGAGTAAACAAGGAAAGGAAGCGAGAAAAGAAGAACTGGATATGATCTTCCTCACTTGGCATTCACTCTCATTCGTTCACTGAGACAAACCCGACCTGACCATTGAACAGAAGAGAATTGAAAGAGAGAAGGGGGGTTCGAGGGGACATTTATGTCTTTCCTATCCGGATATGCATACTTACTCAATACAAGGTTATGTCCATGGACGGACAAAGGAGGTGCAGATACGAATCGCGACCATTTTACGCCATTTGAACACGTTTCAAGCAAGAAGTCTTCCGGGTTGCGACAGTTTTTGTTTCACCCATATGTTTTTTTTATAATATGCAGTAATTGTCCATTATCGACTTCCTTTGCTCAGCGCCAATTAGAGTGTTTAAGCATACGAAGAGAGCACAAGAGAAGATATGTACTTTTTGTACTATAGATGGTATGTAAAGCAAAAAAATTTCATTCAGATGCTTTCAATCAATGTTTGTAACTACAAGTTGACTGTAGTTGAGTGGTACTGGCGTAGACATCGCAGAGAGTGAATGAAATAAAGATGAAATGGTACTTGAGAGGGCAGACGCATGGAAACAAATACGCACACACATATGGGTCCGCTTTGCGAGTATGAACAGACTGAGAAAAGGTTCGATCCAAGAAATTTTTAAGCGCGCATCGATTTTCATCGTTGATTTTCATCGAACACTTTCACACACGAATGGAAAAGCAAATGCCTTGCGCCTTACAGAATGAACAAGCTTGGCTTGAATAAGAAGTCAGAGAAAAGGAAAATCAGAACTGAACACTTACCGATAGGACTACTGAAACGAGGAAGAGTATCCCATAGAGTAGCCTGAGTATGGGAGGCCCTCGGGGCAAAGGAGGAGTGCCCATGGAAGGGCTTCTACACAATCGGAGATAGATGATATAGACTCCTCCTCAAACCAAATACCGCCTGAACTATAATGATTTCTAAATATATTGGAAGGTGAAACCAGCAAAGTGCAAGAGTGGGAATAGGTAGGCAAAGGAGGTAAGACAGTGTAATTGGATAAATGAGTGAAGTGGAGAGTTCGGCTTAGGAATGAATTCGAGATGAGTGACTGAGGAGGAGGAAAAAGGCAATGAGAGATGAAGCGACGGAGTGATGAGCCAGATCAAGTAGTCAAGCCAAAGGAGAGAAAGGGGAAGAGGAGGGGAAAAGAAAGGAGCCTTGAGGGGAAAGGAAGATGAAGCTATGCAAGGGGGAGGAGTCTATGGAAAGGATGAGACATCACATGGCATGGTTTGGGAGGGATTATGAATGGCAGGTTGACTAGTTTATGGGTTATGTTTCAAGGCTACTATATATTTGAAGATATGCCCTCAGTGAAACAGAATCCATATCTTAGTCATTCTGCCAAAGACAGTTTGCATTTAGGGACCATATCATCCGGGACCAGCAACAGGAGTAATAAACGTCTGACTATCCGGTATCATCTTTATCAGAGAAAGCAAGCATAAAATGAGTCAATGAAAACATTGTGGGAGGAGTAAAAGATGGTTGGAAGTGACCAAAAGGGGGTAAATTACATCTCCTTCCCACAATAGAACCCATCTCTTCTCATTCGAACACTGAGAGGGAAAAGACTACTGGGGTTTCCCTCTCATCCTTCAATGTATTCTTCCTCTTCCTACAGACAATTTGACCGATCCACCAAATTGGTTGTCCGTAGATACGCCCCCTTCTCTCCTCAGCAGGGGGCGAAAAAACGGTACTCGGCCTCTTTGAATGCCCACGCAGTTATTTATCTTATTCAGCTTGTGCACAGTCTAATGTTGGCCGCTTGCCATAATGGTGAAATGAACACTTTGGTCAGTTATTATGTCGATAACGATGATGCAATTGTCCATTTAACCATAACGGCGCAAGTATCCACGGCACTGTTATCCATTCAAAATTTACTGATTGCTGAGCATTGTTATCGTTCTGCAAAGAAAAAGGAGCTTATCGGTCAGGATTTATGCACAAAATCAAACTGTACAAACAAACAAAACATACAACGAGAAATGGCAATAATTATAATGACTAAATCTCCTTCTCTGAGCATTGTTTCTGATAGTCCCGAATGGTCTAGGGTTCATATTTATAAAGCAATCTAGTAATTCCAGAAGACGGGAATTGTTAATCACTCGTGGAGGTAGGATAATGGGTTGTGTCCGATTTGTTCGGTACACGCACACTCGTGGTTCCGCCCTTTTAGTATCCTTCGGAGACCAGCCTGTCATAGGCATCGGTTGTGAGGAAATCGGACATGCTGTCTTCAGTCACGAACTTCTCAAGAAGCTCCGCGGCTTCAGGAAGGCGGGAAACAACGGAACCGGCTCTGGAAAATAGGAATCATCTGGGAGTTAATGTTAGAACTCGAAAATTCGTAGATTCGTTTGTTTCTGTCGTACCTGATAAGTCTCCTCTCAGTCTCGGCAGCGATCGTCTGCTTCACGAGCTGAGCGTCGACGGTACGGCCGTCTGCAAAATCAATCGGTAATGATACATTAATCAGTGGGTGCATATTCCGTGCAGGAACACGATGTAGTTTGGCTGTATGTGCTTATGATGGAAATGCTTGAGAAACACACATATTGCGTGACTCTTTTAGTAGGAGATTCTTTTTTAGAAGTAGGAGAACTTGGCACTTTTGTGCACTTTTGAGCACTGCTCAAGTGTTAATGATTGTGCATTGAGGAAGTGCCAAAATGTCTAATAGCCAATTTGGTCGTCTTAAATTACTATAGAGTATTTGCTAAGGTAAGCCAAATTGGCTTGGTTCCATTTTCTTCTTCTTGTAGTCCCTACCTTCCAACTTGGCGTCATGGTGCAGCCACTGCCATAGTTGAGCACGAGAGATTTCGGCCGTAGCAGCGTCCTGAACAATATTTGTGATATTTTCTTATTTCTGTATCAACACTCAGTCCACTAATGCTTTTCGTCAATGGTTTCGCTTTTTAAAAGGTCGTGAAACTTAACTCAACATGTTTTCGAAATTCAGGAGTGATTCGCTTACCTCCATCAGGTTGTACAGCGGCACGCATCCGACCCCTCGGAGCCACGAATCCATGTAACCTGGAAGGATTTCAATTGAAGGGATGTTGTACACAGTTATATTTGTTTAGTTTAATTATTGTTAAAAACTTTAAAGGCATACGAAAAAAAACCGAGCCAGTCAATCTAGCCCAATAAGTTCCATCGGCATTCAAAAAGGCAATGGCATGCCATGGCAGTCACTGTCCACCCATAACTCAATTTAAACCACTCCAAAGGGCCGTTCAAGGTCTGTCCACATTCAAAAGATGATGCATGAGCCCGTTTTTTGTTGGTCATGACACCCGGAATAGGAAAAGAATCTATGAAAGTGAATGGGATGAATGAATAAGTGTTTGTCCACAATTGTGGCCACTGCCACTCGAAGGATGAGGAACGTCTGGTTCTGTCTGGCTCAAGGTTGAATATTATTTGACTATTAAATAAGTAACATTCTTCGATAACAAAAATATGTTTGAGAGATGCTATCGGGTATGCAACAAAACAAAGATAAATAGCAGGGATTGAAGAAGGGTCTGATTGGAAGGTGATAAAAATGCCGTTGATGATAAAAAGAAAGACATTCAGAATAAAGATGAGTGCCTACCAAGAGTGACGGAGATATTCCTTCTGAATCCAGCCTCTGTCCTTGTTCCCTCGGGGATTCGGATGAGATCAGCGGCTGATGCACTCACGGAGATCAATTTGTCGATCTGGTTGGATTGGGGCATGAAGCTATCGAAGACCTGAATGACAATTATATCAACTATGTAAAAACACCGCCCAGTTCAATCTACTTCTATTATTTTGGTATCCCGGTGTGAGTGGATAATATAGCAGCGCGTTGGATGCTCCCATTGATTGAAAACACCGTTCTTAATCTTGAAGCTTCGTACGCTATGATTGGTTCTTCCTCTCAGACCAAGAGTGTTCTGTGGTTTGTGTGTAATTACGTTGATCACTGTTCATCATCGCAGTCTCATAAGTAATGCAATTCCTATTGAGTGTTTTGTATGCGCGGACCAATTGCTTACTTTGCAAGATCATCATGCAGTGCTTAACATGATCCGTATTCCCCGTTCATAAAACAGAGCAGCGCGCTCAAGCTACAAACCACTCCTTTGAAAAAAAACAATATAATTAGTAAATGAAACGTACTCCTCTTGCAATAGGAACGAGGTCCGGATGGGCGACCCATGTTCCGTCGTGTCCGTCTGTTGCCTCCCTCTCCTTGTCTGCACGTACAGCTGCCAATGCCTACAAAGAATAACTGTCTTCCAGAGTACTATGACTGTCTTCTATGATTAAACGTCTTGATTGAAAGCATTTCTAGGGGTGAGTTTGGCATATACCCCTTTTTTTAGTTTGGCAGTTTGGCATATATGGTATTGAAAGTCAGGACGAATTCGTAACTCGTAACTCAGTTTCACCTTCTCATTAGCAATCGTGTCGTGTTTGATGGGAATCTGAGCGGCCATTCCTCCCATCGCGGCAATCTGAAGAAAAAAATAACATGATTTACTTCAACTATCATATTTTTTCTCAGAATCGTGATAATCCGAAAACCCACTCCTCTAACGTGGCAGGTCTTGATGTTCTCGAGCGAGTATGCTCGCAGGAAGGGAGCGGTCATGCCTGCAAAAGTATTGGGTAAGAATTGAACCTGCATCCTTCAAATCCTAGCCCCGGAAGCTACCACTACTCCAACACTCACTGATTTGGAATCGGTCGGGCAGCAGGTACTTCCTGTGTGCCTGGAAGGTCTTGATGTAGGAGAAGATGTAGTCCCATCGGCCGCAGTTCAGACCAACGATGTAAGGACGAAGAGCGTGCACAATCTCGTTCATCTGAAAATATTCTGTTTTTGCCGAATATTGGAACAACTGCTATGAATATTCACAGGGACCATTTTTCCAAATATGCAACACCATGGGTATTAAGGCGGCCATGTATGTTCAGAACACTGAGCCGTTCCTTTCTCCTTTTAGAATTATAATTTTGTTCACAGGACTCGACCCCTTACTCGTAAACAAAATCCCTATCAACTAGGCCACAGTGAACATCCCAACCTGGAAAGAGGCGAGGAGGTGCTCAATGAGTACAGTGCACTTGATGGTGCCCTGCGCGAGTCCCAGCTGCTGCTCGGCCTGTAATAAAGGTACCGTAACCCGGAAATCGTGGTGGGATTCAAACCTCTGCGAAGATGTCTGCCCACAGCTGTGCTTCCTCAGCGGACTGCATCTTGGGCAGGTAGAAGTATGGGCCAGAGCCTCTGAAGAAAAATATCGAGTGAGACCACGCGTTGAAATATGCAACACGCTGGATATTTTTAGTCTGCGCGAGTGTTTCTGAACAATGCGTGCCTTTGTCTAGTCTGTTGAGTTGTGTGCATAATAACCTCTGAATGAGTTCCTTTGCATTGTGGAAGAAGAAGAGACCGAAGTCGAAGATGGATCCGGACATGGGCTGTCCATGCACAAGAACGTGCTTCTCAGGTAGATGCCATCCACGAGGACGCACCTTCAGCACTGCAAAAAAAATACTGTCCTGATGAAGAATCGAACCTCAGTGTTCAAACTTACAGCCTAGAATATATCCAATACACCACGCTAACCAAAATCTCGCTTTACTGGGGGGAAACGAGCGGATGAACAACAAAGTATCTACCTGCAGTCTTGTCCTTGAGGACGTATTGCTTCTTGGTGGTGGGATGAGTGTAGGAGATGTCATGGCGAACGGCCTCGTAGAGGTTGATCTACAAAACATACAATCTCGAGGGGAATTGAACTCTGGCCTTGAAAATGGCAGTTATGTCTTTTTTCCACTGCGCTGCCGTCCACGCATGCCTATTTACCTGTCCCTCCAGCTGGTTCCTCCACGTGGGCGAGTTGGAATCCTCGAAGTCGGCCATAAAGACCTAAAAGTTAAGTTCAGTTAAGTTTTATATCATTTGTGGGGCTCGTTTTCCATTAGTTATCAATATGAGATGAAGTTTAAAAAGCTAAATTTTTACATTGGCACCGGAGTTGAGCGCGTTGATGACCATTTTCCTCTCAGTTGGACCGGTGATCTCGACACGGCGATCCTGAGGAAACGGTCTTTGTTACTGTATGAAGTCGATGAATACCTGGAGGTCATGGGGGATCTCTGCACCCTTCCAAGAGAGGTCCTCCCTGCAATGTTCGAATATTAATGCCTCATTTTCGTTGTAGGACCAACCTCAGGGACTTGGTTGCGGGATCAAAATCAGGCACGTAAACACCAGTGTTGATATTGGTCTGAACTTCGCGACGCTTCTGGAGCAGGGCCAGACGGCGTCCTGAAGGGGTTGTTTGATTGTACTGTACCCTGATTATTGATTGATTCTCACCATTGAACTTTTTGTGGAGTCCCTTGAGGAAGCGAAGTGCCTCGGGCGTCAGGATCTTCTCGTCGCCGTGCATTTCAGGGGCGGTCAGCTAAAATCAATACCCGCATATTGGTCAGTGGATTTGAGAAACGTCGACTACAGTAATCCTATCACACTCACCGTGACGACCTCATCCTCATCAGGAGGTGCGGTGACAGTGCCTCTGAACTGAGCTTCCTCGGTGGATCCAGCGAGCGCGGTGGTGGAGGATGTACCGCCTGTTTGGATTATGTTTCACATTTATTGTATTCGAGCACAACTCAACACAAAGTGAGATTCTCGTGTATGTTTCAGTTACACTACTTATGGCATCGAATTTACTCGAGGTAATGTTTTCGGTCGATTTAAAATTACGTTATAAGTACCTGCAGCAGCATTTGCAACATGATCGAAGTATCCGGTTCCCACTTCCCTCTGATGCTTGACTGCCGTGTAACCGTGCCTATAATAAATCGTTCCGCTCAGTCCACCCATTCCTATCTCATTCTATCACTCCCGAACTCACTTCTCCGCAGCGAACTCCTCTTCCTGCAGTTTCGAATACGCGAGCATACCGGAATCCCTGAAATTATAGGCTACGTAGCTGCCCTGGAATCGTCGTAACAGCCCAAATTCTGAAAATTCCTACTTGTACTGGCGGGCCAGGTTGAACATGGAGTATGAGTTGGCGTGGAATCCTGCCAGAGTGATGAACTGGTACTTGAAACCCATGGCACCGAGCTGTAATTTTCACTTTTGAACAGTCCCTGCGTAGCAGCTCCTGATGACTGCTTAGCAGCTCCTCACCTCCTTCTGGAACTTCTCCATCTGAGTGGGCGTGAGGTGCTGCTTCCAATTGAACGACGGCGAGCAGTTGTAGGCGAACATCTTATCGGGATACACCTGGAAGTTATCAATTCCTACTGTATTCATTCTTAGAAGCCCTCGGTCGCTGCGTGGCAGTCCTCACCTTCCTGACTCCTTCGGCAAACTCTCTGGCATCAGCAATGGTGGGATGGGAGGTCTCCATCCAGATGAGATCACAATAGGGTGCGTACTCGATGGCACGGGCTATGCAGTACTGGACAGCAGTGGAATCCTTCAGTCTGTAAGGGAAATAAGTTTCACAATGAAGATATTAAGGCAACCGCTTTCATTGCGATAATTTTTGTCAGTATTCATTCAGATCAAAATCATTGTATCTTATATACAAATGTTTTTCTCTTTCAAAATCAATAACTGTAGTGATGGTCACCTGAAGAATCCTTCAGGAGTTCGTCCTGCTGTTCTGTCGATGTATGGGTGATCGCGTTCGTCGATGTCACTGAAATCGTAGACTTTGATCAGATATAGGGTGCGTGAAATTCAATTCATACGTCTAATACAAGCAACGTCTCAATCAGTCCAAGTAACATCATATCAATCTAATAACACGCGTGAAACATACTTGAAAACTAATGAAAAATGGAAAAATGAGCATTAGTAAAAATGCATATAGATGATCTTGAAACTCACTTGGTTAGCAGTCTGGACGACTCTGCGTCTGTTCTTGCCACAATGATCGTGGGTGTTCCACACACATCAGCAGCCAAACGGGCGGCCGACAGATGTCTGACGTGTTGTGCAGTTGGAATCAGAACCTGAATGCACCCGATTGAGTTCCGGAAAGCTACAGTAATTGCACTTTCTTTCAGCACGCCCCGTTGTCTGACCAGTTGATCTACAGCAACCCTCACCTTTCCTCCCATGTGTCCACACTTCTTTTCCGATCCGAGTTGATCCTCGAAGTGGACTCCAGCCGCTCCGGCCTCGATGTAGGCCTAAAAGCAAAGATATAAGGCTTGTACGGAATTTTTCTGTCATATTTTGGAATATTGTTCATTTTCCATTGTATTATACGTTTCACGAACAGTATTTCTCGGTTCATTTGGTATGCCTCCATTATCGTTTTCGGTCCGGTGAAAAAAATAATTATCATTTCCCCCATCCTCAAGGTCTTTGGTCTTACTTGAAGGACTCCTTGTTGAATATATCATTTCCTCCCCAATCTCATCCCTTGTACTCTCCCCAGTGTACTCTGTCCTCCCCTCTCAATGGCCACACGTGGACTTTGCACCCTTCCCCCCCCCCTCTCACTCGAGGAACACTCCAGAGAACAATCAACACTGTCCTATGATGTGAGCTCTATCATCTGCTCTTGATTATGACTCTTACTTTGGAGAGGATACCCATCATGACTTGGTACTTTGTACCCAAAGTAGTCAATTGTGCAATCATCTCCCTGATACAAGTATAACAGTCATGCTCCTGTCATGTTCATAACTGTTACATTGACCGGGATTGGTACTTTGTACCCTTGATCAGTTCAGAACAGCATAGAGAAGAGGTAGAAGATGAATCCAGAGGACGAATTGAGTACACCATCAGACCCTCTGTCTTGCCCTTGCATCATTGTGACGTGGTCTCGGAATACCCATTAATCACGATTTTTCCCTTGGAGTATCAACAATCGGTCAGAGTACTAGGATCAGTCCAAATGTAAATTCCCGCCCGGCGTTTCAACCCGTTTTTAGTATCACCATGCACCGCTTGATAACTCCTTATCCTTATCTATGCATATTCTCCGAAAGAACAAGTGCTGGTCAGTGCCTCCTCAGTGCTTCATAACTCATCCCGGACTCTGTTCAAACGAAGAGATTACGCTGCAATGGCTATTTCCCTCCTAGACTGCAATGTGTAAGAGGACCAAGGGAAACGTGAGAAAGAACTTCCCCCTCTTGGTCTTCCTAGAGAGTTCAAGAGTTCGTCTGGTCAAACAGATAAGCATTCATAAACAGGAACTAATCTCTTGAGAAGAATATTAGCGTTCTGTCTAGCACCCTGTGGAGAATTAAATGTGATTGTCCATTGTATTTCCAACTACTTAATTGTATCAGGGACGCAACGTTGTTAGGCAGAATAATAGTATTGACACCCCTGAAATAAGTAGTCTCAACCCCTACAAGAGTAGTTGATTGTCAATCTCGTCGCAATTTGAGAGTATTGCGATGCAACAACAGAGTGTGTGATAAGGGAATGTCTGTTGATTACATGTCCATCTGAGAGATCGATGATTATGGCACGAAACAAGTAATGAATGCCATTCTACAAAACACACTTCCATTGCAATATAAGAAAAATGCGGACCCATGCAAAATAGTATGCAACACGTATATTTCTCAGTTCGGTAGCACGAATCATTCACAAATGTTAAAATGTCTAACCTTCATGAGCTCGAAACAGTTGAGTGCTCCTCCAAAGCCTGCTTCAGCATCAGCAACAATGGGCGCGTACCAGTCACGTTGGGCGAGGTAGTCCTCTGCCTCCACGGCTTCAATCTACAATAGTTTGGATGTTTCCAGATACTTAATCCCATGGTGATCCGCATGATTTCATTTGATTTTGATCTATTCTAGTATTATTTTGTTATCATGATGTCACTTCACGACATCATCCATAGTCAGTTGTACATTGCAGAGTCGATGCAACCATGTCAATACAGTTCTTCATAGTCTAGTGTACTTGCTGTGCTGGAACGCTCAGGCTGTGCCGAAGCAACTGTGTGTGATAGGGTTGTCAGTTAGTATATGAAATCAATTATGTTTCAATTGATCCTATATTTGGAAAGTTATAGTATTCGTGAAACATGACCGATCTCACATACAAACTGCCAACCATTGTGTGTGGCTGCACAATACATATGTTGGTTCTTACCTGATCGGCTCTCCTCAGAGACCTGTTAATCTTGCGACAGAGATCAGGACCAGAGTTCGCGGGATAAAGAGACTGATCGGGATACATGTCTCCAGCAGAGTTGTTGTCCGCAGCTACTTGCCATCCTGAAAGATTCTCTTAATCTACTCCAATTTTTTCCGTTGATCTCCCTTTTTCACACAACCATGACATTTCCTACACAAAAACAGATCATTTGTTGGACGATAAGATAGTGAGAGATATTCTCCGTCCCTTTGCTGTTCGCCACAGTTGCTAGAGCCCGCGAGTTGATTAGGAGAGTGTAAACAGGAGAGTGTTGTTTCATGATAAGAGATCTTTCTCCTTTCAGTTCGTGGCTTGATTACGATTATAAACATTTAGGTTGTGAGAGAAAGAGAGTGCTGGTCAGTGCTCGTTGAATGCTTCTTTGCTCCAAGGTGATAGGGATGCTGAGGACAGAAGGATGAGAGAGAAGAGGAGAAGGACGGAATTGATGTTGACAACATGTGTTGATCAGTGAATTGTACACGCTTCCTGCTTCTCCATTCAGATGCACCCACGATGATGGGACAGAGAGCAAGTTCAAGGGATATCGAAAGCCATTCTATTATATGTTTCAGCGCACCCTCAAATATCTTCGCCACAACAAGTTGTCGTTATGAACATCGCATTCAAGTAGAATATCATACCTGACAAGTAGATCGCCTTCAGGCCGGCCTTGACGGATTGGACTGCCTGAAATGAGTAAACGTTAGTATACGCCAGAAAAATGTAGTCCAAGTACGCAAGAGGACTACGGTACCTGGTTTCCAGTCTGTGCTCCGAGTGCTGCCACGAAGGGTTCAGTGTGAAGGAGTTGCCATAGCTTGTTCGCTCCTCTGGTTGCTAGTGTGTACTCGATGTCGATGGATCCTGCAAATCAGAATGTTCATACGAATATCTTACTCTTAGATACAACCATACATATGAAACTTAAAACAGATATGTTATTGAACGAACCTCTAAGCTTGAGGACATCCTCCACCTCGTAGGGTCGTTTGATTCCCTGGAAGCGGCCCTTAGGAGCGGATTTGACGACCTGAAAAAGATCAATCTTCAGGTGAGGAGATGACAAAGGGCTTACATTGTAGAAGTTCTTGGCTGCCTGAGCCATGATGGTGGTTCAATGAGAAGTCTTCAGTGTGAATGAATGGACAGAGGAGACTGGGGGAAGGGAAGGGACGGCTGTTATATAAGACATGATGAGAGAGAAAGAGAGTACAGAGAAAGAGAGGACGGTCTGTATGAGAGAGTGTTCCCTTGAAGAGAATAAAGAGAAGAAGAAGATGATAGAGAGTATAGATCAGTTAGAGGGAAAGAGGATAGTGATAGGAAGGGTACACGTGAGCACAGAGAACAATCACTCAGGATGTTCTTCATGCGACTTTAGACCAGAGGTGTGACCTGAGGACCATGGAGTATGGTCTATGAACGATGCAGATGGATTCAGAGACAGAACGCCATAAAAGCTTCTCCATACGAAGTTCAAAGTGTACAGGAAGTGTAGCGACTGCAATGCAATGATTCCTTGTGAGAACGAAGTCCGTTCTCACAAGGAAAAATAATCAGGAAGAATCACTACAGTGCTAGATTTTCTGGACAACTATCTATTGACTTAATTTGTGGCGTATATTCCAAAAATAACGACTCGATTTTGTTCAATGTAATTATTGTCATTTGAGCCTGTGTCCTTGATTCACCGATTTTTCTCTTGTGATACAGCTGATAAACAAGTGATTTGGCCGTTAGTGCCCAATAGCAAGCGTTGTTGCTTTTGTAAATACTCTATGATTCAGAATATAACGATGATTTTCCGATGTAAGCTATTATGACTACTGCTTTAAGAATGAAGTCTCCGTAATGGAAAGAAGATAAAGCAGAGAAGCAGCATCCCGGGTGCACCTGAACCTATTTCTGAACGACATGGTCTATGGTCAGTGAAGTTGGGGATATAGTCGCTGATTTCTTCTCTTCAGGGCGCACGACGCTCGATAGTTGATTACTTTCTTGCTAAATTGTTTCAATTAGTTTGTAGATATGACTGTATATAAGTGTTATCAAGCAACATGATCGATCATGAAGACAGCAGTCGTGTAGTTCCGCCAGATCCCGCGCTGAGTGGAAATGGTTTTGTAGGGGGTTTCCTGTGCATGCGTCAGCTTGTAATGGTTCCTCGAGATCATTTTTTTGTTTGTGTGCGAGCTCAGAGAACGACCAAAATACTCCACGGCGACGACCGTGCCTTGAGAAAAAGTGAAGATTTCTCGGTTTCTAATGCCGGACAAATATTTCTAATGCTGATCGGTTAAAATGAGACTGATTGTGAGTCCTTTCAGTCTGAGAGGCCTCAGTCTCACTCGTACGGATGTGTAATGAGGCAGCTAAAGGGAAGGCCGGATACAAGAAGAAATTGCTACGGAGTCACTGGTGCATTTGCTCAATTGTCATAAAAACGTTTTTGGCGTTGATCACAATAATTGAAACAAAACAGTCACTGATTGAATTCTATTGTATTTCAATGTGTTTCGTAGTTAAGCGAAGATAACGTGTGGTCGTGGACATCAGATTCTATTCCTCTGTAGTCAAGTCTCTGTCTATGGATCACGGTACGTTGAGCTAAAAAGGTATCATCAACTACGTGCTTCCATAAGTGTAGCCACACTTTCGATGGGACAAAGTCCACTTCGTCACATTGTTTACACACAATGTGATTGAGCCCTCAGGAAAGGGAGTGGAAACACACGATCAAGGAACCATTCAATCTCGTTATTTGTATCTTATCTCATGGCTAGATATAGCAGCTCACTTGAGCTTATATAGTTGAAGTCGCTTGATTGCCGAACACCAGTGATATCAGCATCGTGATTAGAGTACAGCATTTGAACGCTTTCCTTCCTTCTCATCTATTTACTACCCAGATGGAAGGGAAAGTGCAAAGTACGCGTGGTCTGTCGTTCTCTCGTGTCTCTCTCTATCTCTTCAAGGGTCCATCTCGACCCCCAACGTGATAGTTCATAAAAGCGTTGTAAATAATGATGGGAACATGAGTTGCAAGAATAAAGATCAAGGTTTACCTTGCATAATGTATTCGTTCACTCATGGATATACCAACTCCTTTGTGCCTTGACAACATCGGATGATTGAAAGGGCTCAACCCTTCTTGGTTCAGTTTTCAAGACTACACTTTCATCTCCATCATGGCACAAACCTCCACTTTCTCTGCACGAAATGGCTGCTTATGAACTGATCGGCACATGTGTCTTGAATCGTGTTGGACGGTACAAAGTACAGGGATGCAGCTTCTCCCAATGTCTATTCCACTATGTCCTGACCTTTTATCTGTCATTGTAGTGGAACATCATGCTGTGCTACTAAATTTAGCACACTTCTTCTTGTTCTTCATCAATCTATGTGTTGGACACAAACAAAGAGGTTGTTTATGATTAGAGGCAACCCCCAATTCTCAATCAGAGTAAGAAGAAGAAGAATTAAGTAGACAAGTTCAACTCTTTATCAACAACTTGCGGAATAGTGTGTGTTCTAATGGAGCAGTAAACCGATGGTTGAGATTTGTTCGGGAATTCCAAAAACAATGCCTACGTAGATAACAGTAGGAAAGAAATCAAGGGAAAAAATCAATGAAAGTTTCTAAATTAAAATAAAAACATTGGATACAAGAGTCGTAAATGGCAATCCCTTTCTTCCTATTCTCTTCCATGAGAGAAAGAGAAAGGACAGATTTAATGAACAGTTACGAGACCACATTGGGCGAAAGAGAACTATGACATGGATATTTGCGCCGTAATGATGAACTGACTCAGAATAACGTTCGTCGCGATGGTCATGGCAACGACGGATCATCTGTCCACTTCGTCATTACGGCGCAAATGTTCGTGGCATAATTGTCTTTCGTCCACCATTCTATTGAATTCCCATATCCAATGAACGAAGCAAGTCAGTTCAACGATCTTAACGTTGCTGAGATTCACAGATAAAAACAAAAGAGCTTCCTTTGAAACTATAAAAAAATTGCATATGAAAGACGGCGGAAAGACGATCACCACGGAATAATGACAGAGAAAATAAATAATCAATCTATTTCACTATACTCCGCCATCTATTATAAATACTATGAACGATTTCTAAGCTATGAAATAAATTACGGTCTTTCTTCAACATCATTGACAGTGGAATGACAGTTTAAAACTTACACTAGGTATCTATGATATGCGAATATTGTAATCATCCAAACATCGAAGATACTGACGAATGGATGGAGGATCTGGCTGAGTTGAGTGGAGAAGATGACGATGATACAGATGACTTCGTTGACGCTGAAGCTGCAGAAGACGAGGAAGAAGTGGATGAGGATGATGAGGATGATGAGGATGCTTTGGAGGAAGTGCTGCCTCTGAATGGAATATTTACGGGTGAATGACAATAACGCCATAATGGTGACATGGACCTTTGAGCCTTGAACTGGCGGCGCATCTGTTCATTTTATCACTATGGTGTAAGTAGATGTCTTCAAAGCTTATTTTTATTTATTATTTAGTTACTAGTGTAGGCAGGTACTTTCATTATTCAGATATTGGTTTTGTATGTTTAATAGTCGACATAAATATTGAGGGTGTATCTCCCTATTGAATCAAACCGATGCTTCAATTATGACAACATGCGCTCGTTGAATACATTTACGCTATTGTAGTGAAAAGAACATAAATGGAAAGAAATCACAACCTCTCTACTCCCGAATCCGCCCGAATAAGAGCCTTTTCCAGTTCAGAAAGGGTCGAGAGCGGTGACAATTTCTGAAAATACGACGAAAATGCCTAGTATTTTTTTAAGTTTTGGAATACCTCGCCGTGATCCTTTATTTCGAATTCGATGTAGATATCGTCTTTAAGCGTCTCCAGTTCCAACTGAATTATTTTATGATACTGCCACTCGATTGCAAAGCGGTATCAAACGGCGACAGAAATATATATTTACACGCTGTTGCATATTTCAACATTCATCATCCTGCATTTTTTCAGGTGTCAGAACAGGTCATGAAACAGGCACATTTTTATGTTTCACAGGTGATTCAACTATTGCTAAGTTGTTTCAAATTGCTTATACTCAGGAATTCTCTTGAAAACATAGATAAATACTTACTTCAGTCAGTTTTCCCCTCCACAACCGCATTTCACGCTCTACCGTATCTCGAATGATCCTGAATCAAGGCTTGATTCAAAATTAGGTGGGAGAATCAAACTCACGAATCGCAGAATGCTCCTCGCAGTATGATTTTGGTGTAGATTTCATCCTTGAATCTCATGTAAAGTTGCCCATTCTTTTCTTTCAATCCTGCGCTTCTTTCCTGCCGGACCAGTATCTGATTTCCTTGAGCCGAATCAATCGAATTTCGACTTTTCTTTTTCTTCTTCTTCTCTGATATTACTCGAAGAGGCTGTCCCCGATCTGGGACTTCCTGCAAATTTGAACTCAAATCTCCCGCTTGGTTTAGAAATTCCCGCTAGGGGATAGGGAAAATTGTAGTGTATAGAGTTGTAGACGTGACAATTTCGTGTGCAATCTCCGGTGGTCTGGGAAACTAGTGACACTCGTAGATACGTTAATCCTGCTATTTCCGACTACTCCTTTGTTTTCTGAAGCATCAGGCCAAATGCTTCAAATTTTTGCTCAATTTTGAGAATGCATTTTCGATTGCTATCAAATTGCAACTTTGAAGACTACAAATACGGTTGGTGAAAAGTAATCAATCCAGGTGTGCCAAAGACATTTCGTCCAACAAAATTCAAATCAAATAATTTAGATTCTTATTAGTATTTGAAAATGACCAACCATTTGGACGTTCTTGGGTGGACTCCTCCTTCGTGGTGGTTGGTAGTTTCTAGAATGGGCGACGACTGAAGTTACAGCAGGACCGAGTGGCAGTCGAAGGGATTTGGGCAGACCTGAAGGGGATATATCTCATCAACCACATTTGTTAGACAAATTTTCGTGATTACATTTTAACAAATACGCAATGTTCCAGATTTATGAGTAATCCTTGTCACTCAATGATTAGATTGGCAGGAATGGATGCTTTCGGATATGTTTCATGCAGTCTTAATAACTGAGTCATTCAGTGAATAAACGATCGAAGATGGATTTGCGGCAGATTATTTAGGTTAATTTCACTATAAATAAGATGGAACGCGAGACGCTTTTTCTCAGTATTAATCGATGAGGGCGTGATGGTCAAACAGTACGGACAGGCGATTTACGCAGAATAATCGTACCGTTCACGAAATTGTCCAACTCGTGAGTGTGTGGTCGGAGTAGGAAGTTCTGCTGCAATGGAAATATATTTGAATTTTCCTCGTTCTACAACGAAAATTACTGTATTTAAAACTCACCTTCGATTTCATCCTGTTAATGGCATCTACAGAGGCCGAACGTCGCGGGATATAGTGAATACCTGAGGAAGGATAGTCTATGATGGTTTGACTGACTACGGTAATACTCGGTAATTAAAAAGGAATAATGCATTGACAGAATTTATAGCGCACTGCTTCTCTTGCTATCTCTGACGTGCACCAAGTTTGCTACGGTCTCGACATGCTGACACATAACATCTGCTCAGCACAGACGATTATTGCAGGTGTAGGTATTACATAGTGGTTCTCAGAATTTCGGGGAGGGGAAATGGTCGACCACTGGTTCATTTTTTTCTGCTCCCCATCGCGAGCAGCAGCTCTCCAGTGTTGGTCATTTGCGTTGGTCGACCAACGCTTTATTATATTTGAGAAAGCGGCCGCTAGCGATAGGGAGCAGAGAAATGAATGAAAATGCGTTGGTGGACCATTTCCCCTCCCCGCCACTCTAGTGGTTCTTTGGTATTTTATATTCGGTGATCGGTAAATTAGACGTCTTTCTTCTCTGATTTTCATAAAATAGTTAAACATCTGCACTGCGGAGGAGAATGACGATTCACATACAAGTTCCAATAGCGCATCTTTTCTATTTGTTGGATTTACGAAATGTGGATATTCATGCATACAATTGTTCGAGTTATCATTGTTTTACGATTAGTAGAGACTTATACACACTATATGAAATATACTTCCCACAGCTCTCGAAAGATCGTGTGATTCGCCTGTCAGCAATGAAAAGGTATGTTTCAGCAACGCAATAAATATTGCGGGTGCAATTTCAAAGCAGTATCTATGGAAAATTTGAAAAGAATAATGAAGAATTATGTGACAATTCCTGGAAGCATCAGCGGAAAAACTGTCGTGAAGAAAGTAAAGTTACAAAGTAACTACGGAAAAGGTATTCAGTAAACAGAATACATTATTACTAAACGTACTTTTGGGGCTGTTGAACATTGAGAAGGGCGGTGAAATGTCGACCATGGGACCGCGTCGTTGGTATAATCTGAAGAAAAGGTGTCAATTGGACACACAAACTCAATCTTATCTCTCTTTCTTGACCTACTCCACCGTAGAGAAACAAGGAAGTTGCGAGGATAGGATAATAGAATCACGGACATTTGCGCCATAATGGTGTAATGAACACTGGAGCCTCAACTTGTTTATGCATCATCAGCTCATTTCATCGTTATAACATAGATCTTCTCAGAGAGTGGAGCAGAATGAACAGAGGGTGCTACAGCACTAGTCGCAAATCGCTAGGAAAAATTTTTCCCTTACTATATCGACCACGCTGATCACGATGGCGCGCTTCATTTCGCATGAAAATGCTTCATTGATTTTATATGCCCTCAGGGCATATTTCTTATTTTCCCGTTTTTGGCTGATTTTCACCCTGTCACAATGCGTGGGAGTGATCGAGATGACATTGACGAAGTTGCCACAGAATTTTGGTGTATGATATTGTATGCAAATTTTCCAATTATGGCAACTTTAAAATTTCGATGATTTTTCCTGTAAAAAATTCCTACTTTGGCCGCTGAGATAACAACGGATTTGGAATCTCCATGTCTGACTCCATACTCAGTATTTTTATCAGAAGAAAAAGTGGTATGGCTTCGAGCTGCACAGTGATAGCACAAAAACTTAGAAAAA